>BGNK01002514.1:81656-97789 GCA_003297005.1 Symbiodinium sp. clade A Y106 | reverse complement strand
GCTGCATGCAGTTGCAAGGCCTTCAGCTGGTTGTCGGGCGGTCTCTTCGATGAATCCAGACGTCTCGACCTGATCTTCTGCCAGCCTTGCTGACGGGATTGAGCATTTTAATTTGCTTTGATCAGGTGCGAACTCCCTGCAAGGGAACTCCTGTCTTCATGGACCCTAAAGTTGCAGACGTCTGCAACTAGCTGGTGTAGGAATATTTCACGTCAAGCACAAATAGAAAGCAAGACTTGCATCGCCTTGCCAGAGGCGCCACACTTCTCCATCTTCTCCTTGGCGGCTGGAGCAAACAATCGAACAGTCCGCTAGCTGCAAGAGCATGTCCTGCGAGGATGCCCAGTCCAGTCTCAGGCAAGTTTGCCAAGCTGGCAATATGCTCTGCGAAGTCCNTCCTTGGCGGCTGGAGCAAACAATCGAACAGTCCGCTAGCTGCAAGAGCATGTCCTGCGAGGATGCCCAGTCCAGTCTCAGGCAAGTTTGCCAAGCTGGCAATATGCTCTGCGAAGTCCTACGCAAAGTAGTCGTGAGGCGCCATAATGGCCTTCGTCTTAACAGCTCCGAGAGCATGTTTGCCGGCTTCACCGCCCTCGGTCTCCTGCATCTTCAGATTTGTTCTACGAGCAAAGTGGAGTGTCCCTGGCCTGAACGCTGAGAACTGTCTGTGCCTTGCATGCTTTGTTCTCTCTGAGCATCTTGCAGCGCAGCTCACCTGTCAGTCTGATGCTTCAGCCGGCTGTGTGGGCGTCGTCGAATTGCGCACGTTTCGTCTCAAGGGCACCAGGCCTTGTTGATACTAGGCCAAGCTTGCTGACAAGTGTCGTGTCTGCAGCTGTTGCTGGCCTCACACTTCACTTCTCACAAAGATAGTTTGCACTTCAGCCGTCCATTGTTTTGGAACAGTCCAGATACAGAGCTGTTGTCATCGGGAGACAGCGATAGTTGCGAGAGGCCATTGCAGGTCAAGGTTGAAGCTAGGTTCAAGGAGGATTAGGCCGCTCTGCAAGCGGCCTTGAGATCAAGAGCGGTATCTGTTCGTCTCAGCCTGACAACAGGTATGTCTTCAGCTGGAGACTTGCTGGCAAGATTCCAGCCAGGTTCGAAAGGAATTTGGCCGCCGCTGGCAGGGTGTGGAAGCCGTGCTGGCTTTGCTGGACTTCGCACTGGCCATTGCTTGGCGTGGTTGGACGTACGCCGTGATCCGTCCAGACCCACCTGCAAGATGTTTAGGCCTCTCTCCCTCTATCACTGTAGGCTTTTGGCTTCCACCGTGGCCGCCTGTGGCTCCAGCGCGCGGCCAGTTGCGAGACGTCGCCGTGCGGTCTGTGGCCCAACCCGACTCCGCCAGTTTGCTAGATGGCGGGCTTCGAAAGGACAAGACACAGCCCAGGCCTGTCCTTCAACACGGCTACGACCTTGCAGAGTCCTGCCGGATGCTGCGACAGCCTTCTGCCGTGAGTAGGCTTTGCCGTGAGGTTGTCTCCCCTTATGGTTTCATGGCTCATCCCTTGAGACTCTGAGTGTCCGAGGCCGCCAGTTCGGTTTCTGACAAGGCAGTGGCGCTGAGATGTTGTCGGCCATGCCAGAACTGCCACGTCTGCAGAAGTAAACGCCAACGCTGCTTGAGCCAATGCTTGACACAAGCTTATGGCTCCACATATGGTAAGACAACTGTTCATGCTCAAGAGCATTCGGTAGATTCTAGCTAAGCTGCTCTGCGGCATGGCAGCGTGGAGTGGCATCTCTTCTTGTGGCCTCTGCACCTGCCTTCTCCAAGCAAGTCCTCGGCAAGCCTCACTCCTGTCATCTGTCTCTGTCCTTATTATGTACAGAGACTCGCGGCAGATGCCCTGCAACCGCTGAGAAGAGAAAGCTGTTAACTTCCATGTCAGTCAAGCTCTTGGGCCCATGCCACTAAACCCTATTGGGCAAAGGGTACGCGCGAGGCTACAGTTGCTTCTGCTCTGAGAAGCAAGATCCTCACACCCCCTGATTAAGGCAGCGGCTGAGGAAACAAAGGCAAGCTGGAAGGCCGGGCATCACCGATTGGTGTGCAGCAACCTCCTCGCAGTGTGCATACCGAGTCAGTCGTGACACGGAGTGCGTCCACAGACTTGTGAAGGTCGGTCGAAGGTGCAAGAAGACCAGAGCTCTCACCCTCACGCAGCAGGTCTGTAAAAGTAGTAGAGGATCGTAACACAGTGTCGGCACGGTCGGTGAAGGAGCCTACATCCCGAAGGTGGTCGGTCTTCTTAATCTTCCGACGCCGGAAGTTCCGTCCCAGGATCCAAACAAACGAAGGCCTCAACCAGAGGCAGGTTTGAGTCTCCGTTGATGCGAGATCCCAGCTCCCAGGTGGAGGAAGTCATCCGGTTCATGTTTCGCATTACATGTCGCTACCTCGACACTCGAGCTGTGAGCCCGTGAGCTTGCTGTCGGCATGGATGCCGTAAATGACGGAGCACGCAGAGTGAAGTAGCATCTCACCGGATCTCAGGGCAGTTCGGAGTTCAGGTCCAGCATGTGACTGTGCCACCTGGCTACCCGTGTTTTTCCGTGACAGGACGTCGCGAGATGGGATGGATCGGTCTGAACTTGACCGAAGGCGACAGTGGTTAGTCCGATGCCTCACAACAGAAAGGACCGGGACCGGCTGCGGCGGCTGCTCTTCGAGCCATGCTGCGCCATGCTGCGCCAAGCACATAGCGCGCATGCCTGTCTGAGTCTCACGAGCGCACGAAGTGCTGGGCACTTCTTGCGTGAGGCTATCGCCCTGCCGGTCCAGACCGGGAATGCGACATGCAATGCAGACATGGACGTGGAGTCGTTGAGTAGCACGGGAATCAGATGGTAATCGTCGACAGCCTAGCACACTGCCCAATGTCCATATCCCCCACACTGTTCAGGGAATCATTCATTGAGCCACGGAAGCGGTCAAGCAGCGCAGCTGCAGCAGTCATGTCAGCAGAGCGGACCTGGAGGCATTGCCGGTGCTGTTGCAACTATGGGCATCTTCCTTAGTATGGACAATAGCCCGCAACAGGTCACTAGTTGCTGAGGTGCCGGAATCCCTTTTGATCGTTGAGGCCCTCGCGCGTGCAGGGAGATTACAGTCTGCTCTGGAAATCTGCTTCTCCAGAGACGTGGAAAGGGAAGGCGTTGCATCAGGCCCGGCGCTCAGCCACACCGAGAGCATGTCTGCTTCGCCCTCATGCCCCGTGTTCGCATTGCATGTCACGGACTGCGCACCTGTACATGCATGCTTTGGCCTAGAGGCAAGTTCATATAGAGCCTCGTCATAATCTACGATGTCCGCACCCAGACGTGAACTGAAGAGAGTGCACTGTCAAGTCCAAGGTGGGCACTAATTAGTCTTTGAAGGCTTGGCGATGGTTGAGGGGCTTTCCTCCATAAACCAGTAGGGCCGAGGCATTGCCTCAAGGGCTTCAAGATGTGGGGGCGTTTTGGGAGACGGCCAGCTTGTATTCTGGGCTAAAACGGCCAAAACACCGTGGGTGGCCTTAAGGGCCAAGATAGAAGCCAATAGGCCAGTTGTCCGCGCATGAGCTGCCTGCGTGGCAGCCATCCTCCAAAGGGCCGCCCTTGGTCGAAGAGCTTTAGCTGCGGTGCCAGCAATGTTTCGCAATAGGCTGACACGTGGGCGACGGCGTCTGAGACCTTGAAGCCGCGAGTATCCGCGAATCTGAAGCCGCGGGCAAGGCTTCTTCCCTTTTGCGGCGACAGCGCGAAATGGTTCGGGCCCCGCACCCTTTAAAGCCTTAGGCAGGCCGTGGCCATCTCCAGGTGTCCCGAGAAGGCCATCGCCTAGGCTTGGCCTTTAAGAAGACACGTGAAGTCAGAAAGACAGTGTCAATTTTCGGCCCTTTTCATGTCGCATCCTTTAGTCGCATTCTTTTCTGTGCTGACCGGGGCCCAGGGCCAGGATGCTGTTCCTCTGCTCCTTCTGTGGAGTTAGCAAGCAGGCCGTCTAGGAGTCGACAAGCTGTATACATTGGCGTACAATCCCGAGCGCTTACCCTAACACCAATTCAGACAAGTGTGCAGACACTGCAAGGCCTCTCATAATTGAACCAAGACAGCTTCAAGAGGCAGGCGGAGGTGTTGCAGGCCTGCTGTGCCGGATCAAGATGGTTGTCTGCTCCCAGGTGCGGTTCCGAATGTGACACTTCTTCTGCATCTAGTGAGGTCCCAATAGCTCTTCCCCCGTTCATCACTGTGGCGTCCTGAAGCCTTCATGTGCTCAAGAGATACAGGCCTTGTGAAGAACATTTCCGGGCAGTTCCTAGCACTTGCCGCAGACACAAAGTATCTTACAAAGAGGGTCGGGATGTCAGCGAGCTTCACCTACATGCGAGAACTGCGGGCGACTCAGCTATGAGCCGTCGAGGAGGGCCCTAAGGAAATCTATTGAGAGCCTTGCTGCAGCCCGTGCAGGAGAGTCTGAAGTCGACTGCCCTGCAATCCTGCACAAGTTTCCTTATGTCTGAGTTTCACAAGGCCTTGGACAGTCCCAGTATCATGACAACAAGCAAATTGAACTGAGCTGCATTCCCGTGTGGAAAGTTTGACGCTTGGCTTTGGGCATCAGGCGTGCAGGCAGTTTTCAGGTCAGCGGAAGTTGCAAAGGGGCCTGACAAGTTGCAGAATTGAAGCAACAGTCTGCACGAGATTGCTCTACTCCTACATGCATCTGTTGCTCCAGAAGCAGCATGTCCCACACAGTTCCAACACCTTGCACTGCAGCGGCCCAAAGCAGACCATGTCAATCCGACTCTGCACTAACAGGCCGAAAGCAGATAGGCGATGCAGGCAGGCTTGCTCCTGCTGTTTCTGCTGCTGCTACGTCGATGTCGAATTTGCAAAAGCGCCAACAAGTCCTCAGCAGACGCCGCGTTGAAGCTGTTCGTTCGTTCCAGGCACTCGTCATGGCATGTCGAGCATGGCTGCAGAAGAAGAGAGGCATTGCCAGATGTGGTGACAAGAGTGGTTACGGGACAGCGTGAAATGCATGGTGTGAAATGCATGTACATCAAGCTGCACTCTGGCCTCGTGGGCTTGACGTGCAGTTTTTCAAAAGCACAGTCCACCAAAGAGCAGAAATCGACGGTGCTCCAACCCGACACCGGCTGGCCTTCCTTCTGGCAGGTCCTCGGCGGTGCTGAACCCTACGGGTCCGAATGCTCAGAGACGCAGAGACCGAAGGGCTCTCCCTTGCGAATCTAAAGAGATACCTGGACCCCTCGTCGTGTGCGGCACGTGGCTTCAGACGCATGCTGTCCGCTTGGCGAGTATGCCTGAGAGCACCCCCAATGAAAGCTTGGGGCCAAAAGTTAAAGTGGGCGCCGAGTGTGCGAGTAAGCTATCAGTCCCAGCGCTTCGTTGGCTAAAATTTCGCCGTGTCTGTGCTGGGGGCTGGATGACTTTCGCTCCTTGGGATGGCTTTCGCTCCTTGCGTTCACCTGACACCCCTCCTGCGTCAGTGGTATTCTGCAGCAGGCAAGTCTGGAGCTCCAGTTGGACTCTGCGTTGGCAATGCTGCCACACTCTTCCATTGGTGCAGTGGAGGTTGGCGGCGGCAGGTGCTGCATGCGTGGTGCATCGTGGTGCACTCAATCGACAGTTCGGCTCGTGAGTGCCAAGTTTACAAGGTATGTGTCCATGTCGACGAATATGTGTTAAAGGTTCAATACCAAACGTTCTGCGGCTAGCACCTGCGACACGGAGCCCTGCATCATATGCTGGGCAGATGCCGCCGCCACGCCTGATGAACTTTTGCACACTCTTCTTGCTTGGCTTACTTCTTGGTAAGCTTGGATGGCATCATGCTGGCTCCCCAACTGCCCAAGAACACTTGGAGCAGGAGCGGCCTTGCTTCCTGCATGCCCAAGCGATAGTAGACAAAGGCTATCGATCTCGTCGTAGAGGCTTCGTGACCTCGACTTGAGAAGAGCGAAGGGCATGTTGCAGCACTTTGCGATAGCGAGCTGTGCTGCTTTGAAAGCCGGTCGTCCTAAAACAGCGATTCGCGACGACGCGCCTTTGATGGTTAGGGCTGGACATGGCTGGACTGCCTTAATATGAGCCCTGAGGTCATCTCTGCCTGCCAGAGCCTGCGGCATTCGGGGCTTTCATCAAAGTTAGGGGTTGGCCAGAAGCTGCACCACAGAATGAAGCCGTTGCCAACGTGTAGCTGAAGTGATAGTTGTGCCGAAGATCTGACGATATCTGGCGTGACGTAGACAGAACCCTCAGATCCCTTGGACAGCTACTGTATGCGCGAGTGGGCCATGCTCAGCCGGCTGACAAGAAGGCTGCTGCCCGAGCAGAGCTCCTGGTCAAACTGCAGGACTGTCGGCGTTTTTCCAGCTACACAGGCACCCCCACTGGCACAGCGGGCTGATCCGCAGAGATCCCAACCGAATCGCACCGCCTGCAGTAGGAGCTCTGGTTCCCTTGCATGCATCTCAACGCTCTGTTTGCGCTGAAGCAGGAGGCTCTCCTTGCGGAATCTGTGCGGAAACTGCCTACCTGGTAGGCAGCTGTACCAAGGTTCTTCCACGCTGCATCTTTCACGCGAGCATTGGGAGAGGGAGTTTGGCACATGGCTCAGGAACTTATCTTGCTCTGTTGTCTGCACCTGCGCTCGTTGTTCCGGTGCTGCGCTAGTGGCAGAGAGACGTTTGAAGTTGCAGCCCGTTGGTTTGCGTGGTCACTGTCTGTCTAGCGCGGAGGAAATCGACGGGGTCTCGCTCCTCCGACCGAAGCTGTCGCAGAGCACGCATGCGCCTGGAAGGAATACGCGATTTCGCCAGCTCACCAAAACAGATCAGTTGGGCCTCTGCCGTCGCTCCGGCAAAGCGGGTCGGACAAGAGGCTTCGCGCTTCGTGCTGCGACTGCAAGCGCATTGCGGCTCGCTCCTGACCTTGTGCTCTTCAAGCCGGGGGGATCTCTGCATGCCCCGTCGGCTCAGATGCTCCTGCACAACGCCCACTACAGGCCACAGCAGTTTCAAGGCAGAAGCCTCCTGCAAGCGGCAGTCGCAGACATCCGGATGCAGAGATCACGTTGACCGCGAAGCGTCGCCTGCGGTGTTGTTGTGTGCCATGCTCATAAAATTATAACGCTGACGGTTTGCAAGTTCAAGGCCAGGGGCACGTTTCGCGGCTGCATGGCTTGATGAAGTACCGCAGATCGCCGGCAAAACCCTCGTCGTGCCCCATCTCAACTTCAGGCGTCCTCGGCCGTGTCAAGTTGTATCTTCAGAGCGTCCGGAGCAGTGGACTTGGCGCCGGCCGCTGCGGCTTTCTTCGCATGCCTAACAAACACTGCTGCCACGTGCGAGTTCGCGGGCGGGCTCGTGTAGTACGTTCGGGCACACTCAGCCCACCTGCACGCATCCATGCGCCATGCCTCGGGATCTTGCCGGGATCCCACCACCCCCATCAGGGTTAAAGGTAAACGGGTACCGGCGGTTTTGTTCCTGACGCGGCTGCATCAGGCTGCATTCTAAATTGAACGCTGCGTTGGTGTGGCTTGCAGTGACCCGTGAGCTAATCTGGATGGCGCATTGCAGCTATGCTTTGTGGCAGGGGCATGACAAAATTCCCCAGTGCTTCGCTTGTGGACACCGCAGTGTGCTCGAAGCTCGAGAGTTTCGTCCATGTGTCAAGGTCATCGCCTGTCACCGCATTGCGCGCTCAGCGCTCGCGCATCGGCGAGCAGCCTTGTTGAGCTTCTTCTTGTTGTTCTTAGCTTCTTGTAGGGCGTAGGGACCGAGCGCAGCAGCCGCTGTCACCGAGGCCCGGCCACGCCAACAAAAAACTCTTGGTGTCCCTGCCACTATCACATTCATTCCCGTGTTGAAAGTTGGAGCTCAGAGCCCGGGGTACCCGCAGGTGCAAGTACCGGTTCGTCTTCGGGAGGACGCCTCGGCCTTCGGTGGGAAAGGCCGCTTCAGGATAAGTCGTCAAATCTCTCCGAGACCGATCAGCCATGATGTGAGTCTCAGCTCCACTTTCACGGTAAAACTTGGGCACGGTACAGTCTCGGCTTCCAGGATCCAGCTTCACAGAGCAGTCTCCTGGCATGCAGACCTCCACATGGGCTGTGACTCCCCGTTGAGCTCCTACTTCCGAAGTCATGCAGTGGCAGGTTGTCGGTCTGCTTGCCTTGTGTGGATTGGACAGAAGCCACTGTTGCTTGCGAGCCCAAGCTGCAGACTTTTTCTGCGCTCAAGACTTAGACCCTCTTCCAGCTGGGGTCAGGTCACCATCTCACCCATTCCAAGAGCCGGGCGGAGGAGCCATGCAGGGCTGACGGCAATCACATCAGCAAAATACTCCGCTAAGAGAGGCCCATGTCCTGACTCAACCACTCTGGCTCTTCGGTCGAAAAAGGCAACAAAGTCCATCCGGGACTGGAGCGGCCCGNGGGACGGGCGCCTGACCCAAGCATGCCTTGATAGATGCTGGGCCTTGCTTTTGCCACCCAGCCTCGCCAAACCCTGCAGTTGACGTGGGGCTGTGCATCTGACGTTGGGCAAGACAATGGTGGAGTCATAAGGTTTACGATCGACGCAGCTGGCGCAAGGCCCAAGTGCAAGAGCTGCGGCCTTGGCTGCCAGCATCGAAGCTCGAGCAGTGGGCATTCGAGCCTTCAGGCTCATAGCAGCTCAGGGCTGCCGTGACCATGCAGAAGTGCCAGGGGTGTGGTGCCGTGTCGAGAGCAGGTGCCGCTACGCGATGCCTCTCCGCACAAGCACCTGACTCCATCACAGGGACAGGCCCTGCAGGCGCTGCGTTCGCTGCAGTTCTTTGCTTAGGAATGGGAGGCATAATGCGCACTCGCGGGACGAGGGTCCTCGGCCAACTATAGTTTGGGGTGCACACAGCATTCGCTCCAGGCCCTCCGCAGCTATCAAGGAGCCTAAGGCGCGTGGGGATGTGTGGAGGCTGCGATGCGCCATTGCCGCAGAGCTACGCTCTCCACGCGGAAGTTTCCAGTCGCAGCGAGGCAACTTGCGAAGTGCTGGTACAGAACTCCAAGAATGGGTAAGATGTGCAGAACTCTGGAGAAGTGTTGGTTGCAGCCGCAGGCACGAGCCGCCCGAAGCTATGGCAGACAGAAAGTGCTTTGAGGCGTCTCAAGCTATGCGGTGAGTTCATCACGAGCAAACACGCTGGGACTGAAGGCAAGATGACCACACGCAGTCATCGGTGTCGCAGGGCCTTGCAAGCCCGGCTTGTGTGAAACCATACCTCGGAGTAGCCCAGATCTTTTTTTCTCAGACGTACTGCTTCTGCTTACCGAGCCTCACGCAAAGCCTGTCTCTCTCGCACGCATTGAAGACGGTCGTGCAGATGGACCCAAATCATCAATTTCTCGACTGCCCCCTGTTTTCCACTTGGCCGACTGCCCAACGTGGTCCTGGTGGTCCACAACCTGTGTTGACCTGCATTGCCTTGTCGGACTCCACACATGCAACACAGAGCGTGATTCCCAGTCCCAGCCTCAAAATGTGCTAAAGACAGAACACCCGAGAACTGCTCTGACCAGCTGAAGAATCTCTAGGCTCCAGGCATCTGCCAAGCTTGACAATCCGACGATGCGTTCTTCGTCCCGTCTGCACTAAGAACATCCTGAGGCCCTGAGACCTGTTTGTCGCAGATGGGCCAGACGACGAGGGAAGTAGTGCTCAGAGCGAGGAAAGGCTGTGGCACGTGGCGATATGTGGGGAGTTTCAACATCTGCATTCAAGTGCAGGGTCACTGCTCGCCAGCCGCTAGAGGCCGGATGAGTGCTTGTTTCGGGACGTTTGTCCAGCACACGCCAAAGACGGAGAGGAGAGCACATGGGATTGTGCGCTCCTGACGCATCGGATTCATCGAGTGCGCGGTCCAGGTCCCCAAGCTATCGGCATCTTCCGAGATCAAGCTAGAGCCAGGCCTGGGTCTAGGTGCAGGCTGCAAATGGCTACAACCTGGATCTAGGCCCAAAGCCGAGGCCGTCCTGCCGCTGTGTGGAATTCCGGGAGGCAAAACGGGTTAGCCGTCCGCTCTGCTCCTCCAGGTTGGTTTCATCCAAAATGGGACCTGGTACATCGTTTCGGTCAAGGCTGACTGACGCCTTTCCAAGCTTGCATATTGCGATTCCAGCTTACATCTGGCCATTTCATCTTTCGCATGTTGGACTTCAAAGTATCAACCTAATATCGCAGCGTTTCCTCTAAGGACGCGTTGGAGCAGGCCCGAAACTGTTGGATGCTGTGGGTGCACTTGCGGCAACCCATGTTGCAAATCTCACCACAGATGGCCCTACATCAAAGTACCCGGTTTAAGGCACTTCAGGTTGCAGGGGACGTCAGATATACCTTTCCCAATCTAAGCTGCTGATATGGCTGGTACCTGCTGTCCCAACAACCGGTTGCAGGCCGTCGGCGAAAGCTTGCTTGCTCGCGGAAGGATTTTCACGAGATTTTCTGCACCATTTCGTTCCAATCTACCCGTCTAGATCTGTTCAAGTGCATCGCGCTCTTTCATGAGTTTTTCGTTCGCGGCATGCATTGGACGGATGCCGAAGCATATGTTGGTAATTACTTGAAACGAACGAGAGCGCTCTGCTTCGAAGATAGCTGCTTTGTCTCGCTACGAAGTCATGCCGACAGACTATAGATTTCTGAGCGTTTCCAACGCTGAATTGTATTCGAGTCTGAGCGCTCAGCCGTGAGAGCTGCCTCAGCTTCGCTGGCCTAAACTTCACGGCAATCATCGTGAATATTCGGACCCCTTTGAAGACCCCCAGCAAAATCGGCTTGCTGACGGCCCGTGGACGCCACGTGCTAGGACTGGTGAGCCCGTGCAGGCCTGCGCATGCTTGCATCCACAGCCTTGCTGTACTCACCCAGAGACACGTCATCTTGCTGCAACGTCTGGTCCTGGCCGTGTGATGTCAACGCACTGCGCCGCCGCCATTGTTTTCCAGCGTATCTTGATGGGGAAGGGCCTGCGCCATCCTCCAGCTGCATTTGCTAGAGCGGGCAGATGCGGCAGTTGCAGGCATGCACGCCAACTTCAGCTTGTGGCGTCAGGACACGTACTCAGTGGAAGCGAGCCTTTCCACATCTGCCTTGCCCAGCTATGTCCATCTCGGCTCCTCGCGGTCGCGGGCCCACTGTGGATTACGGTCGTTCCGTCATGTCGCTATACTCAGCCTCCGACGGCTCTGGAAAGGCTTTCGATAACTCTGCCGATACTTTAGCCGCCATCTCATCAGACGGGACCATTTACGTTTCAGACATGGGCTCTTGGGCTTCGGCCACGCTTGTGATGTCCACTGCGGTTGCTACGTGACTGGACTCTCCAGCTCTGTTTACACCAGAGCTGCTGCTGTTGGTACCTGGTACCGGTGCCTCCGCAAATTTCCAGCTCCGCATGCGGCTGCTGGTGCCAGGTATCTATCCCAAGGACATTTCGACCGGCTTCCAAAAAAGACTTGCTGCCTTCGTCGTGGAATCCGTCGCCCTCCGAAGGTGGTGTGCTGCCCTATTCATCTCGCACATTCGGGCCAATCGTATGAAAGGCACAACATGACATGTCTAACAGCAAAAGAAGAGAACTCGCATGTCATGCAACCCGACAGGGATTTGCGTCACCCATGCGTAAGGATGTTCTGGAGAAGGGAGCACTCCATTCTGCCACGCCCTTTTGCAGGTTGCAGTCGCAATCCTTCGAGGAAGCGCAGAGTCAGGTACCGCATAGAACCAGGCATACGGAAACCCCGCAGCATAAGGCGTTTGGATCAGGCTCAAGGCTGGGAGCCAATTACTTGTGAGGGGTTCTGCTTGGCGCGGACGGAAGCCCAAGCCTGCTGCCTGGTCAGTCCTTGTTCTCCAAGCCCACAGCAGTCACAAGCCATCGCAAGCCCGCTTGCCATCTGCATGCAATGTTTGTAGAAGCCCCGGCCCACACCAAATTCATGTGCCAGGCCTGCGGAAGAAACCTCGCCAGGGTCCACGGGAACCAGCACACCGTGGTCGTTTTCTTATTCTTATGCCACCGTTGGTGATCCCCTACAGCCGCAGCAGCACTGAGCAAGCCAGTGCACCTGCCAGGCGTATGTGTAAAGGCACATCGAGCGGCATAAAGGGCTTGCTGAGCACTTTGGCTTCGACGGATGCCCAAACTTGCCGCCTGCCAAATTCGCAAACCGTAGATTTGCCTGCTGAAAAGGCATGAGGTCTTGGCATTGCTGCGTGAGATGCTGCTCGAACCATATGGCTAGCCGTAGTTGTTTCTGATTCTGTTCCTGCGGCTGCTTTGCCTCGCAGGAAGCTCCTCACCGTGTATGAGAGGTCGACCTTGTGCTGCTAGACAAGGGCGCTTAGTTTCAGTTCTCGGTGTCAGGCTGCCCCTACCCTCGCCAAGGCCTTGCAGACCGACTCTTTCATAGGCAATGATTCTGCTAGAGCTGCTACACACGGGCGCGTAATGTCAGCTCTCGGAAACGATTGATACAGGCACCGTTGCTCCTGGTTGCATACCTCTACCTGCTGTTTTTGCTGCAATATCGGGGCACCACCGCGCTACCCATCGCACCGCATTTGCATGACTGCCAGGCGAAGGCCATGCAGCAGGACGGCGCATCCCGTAGGGCCTTGTGCGGCACTGGGACTTTGCGTAGGCTTNCAGGCCGTCTGAGGCTGAGCTCTGCTTCAGCCAGCAACCAGTAATGGTGTCCGCCATGATGTTCAGCTGTGATGAAGCTGCGCTGCATGTGCCGTGCTGGTACATGCAACAGACATCTCTGTCCAATCATTGCCTGGACGTGCTCGTGCCACTGCCAGGGCTGCGTAGATGCACATCTGCTGGCAAGCCACGCAATGCCAGTGCTTGCATGGTTCGTACGGGAAGAAGAAATGCAGTGGGTCGCAGTGGATCCAGCCTGCAAAATTGTTGTCCTGGTGTGCCCCGCGTCTTTACCGCACATGCCTTTCCCTGCAGCTTGGGCCCGTATCACAGCAGTTTAGAGGATTGGACGCTTGTGCATTCAGCCCATCCGACAGGAGCCCTAAAGCCCCGACGATTTCTGCCACATGGGGCTAGTGGCTATGCTGTGCGAATGTCGGAGTGCTCTACGTGCCTTTCGCAACGAGCAGGCCGTCGCTGCTGAAACCGGAGGTACCGCGGCTCTCAGCAACTGTCCACTGCATCCGCAGCCTTGCACTAGGTAGCAGCTTCACGAAAGTCAACCGATCGCGAGGGGCTNTCGCTGCTGAAACCGGAGGTACCGCGGCTCTCAGCAACTGTCCACTGCATCCGCAGCCTTGCACTAGGTAGCAGCTTCACGAAAGTCAACCGATCGCGAGGGGCTTTGCTGTACGGTAATCCCACGCTGGCGTCCGGAACTCCCATCATCGACTGTCCGCTGGCGCTGGCACGCCCAGGGCCGTTTATCAGCACTCAACCGGGCGACTGCCTGCCGTCTTGTGCCAGACATTCACAATTTCTCGGCCCCGATCCAATCCTCGCAGGGCTTCACTCCGGTCGCCGCACCGTGCGCCGAATGAAAATTCAGTGAACAAGTTTCAGGCAGCATGTTCGAGTCGGTTGTGGTCCATTGCAGGTTCACAGGGTGCGAGTGCCCAAATCTCAACACGTGGACAATCGCATGCAGCCTTCCATGCTGAAGCTAGACAGGGGCCAGATGTCTGATCAGCGATTGTTCGCTCGCGCTGGGGCACCCACGCCTGTGACGGGTTCCATACATTCTCAACTTCTCAGTCCCGATTCAATCCTTGGAGATGTTCTCTTGGTTCGTCACGCCCCGTGTTGCACGAAAACTCAGGGACGACATTGCAGCCTGTTGTGGGCTGACCGGGTGCCGCGGGCCAAGTCTCGACGTGGAAGCCGTCGCACGCAGATTTCCCAAACCGAGTCGAAGAAGCACGAGGAACAGCGACTGTCCGAGTGCGCAGGCGTGGCTGTGGCTGGGGGCTTTTCCCTTCTCAGCTCCACCTCTGCCTCGTGCGCCCTGCGCGGGTTGTTGCCACACCGGCGGCCTGGTCTCGGCACTTGAGGCGGCTGCGGTTCCCGAGATAGTTTTGCATAGAGGCAAAAAAGGGAAGGCGCTGCGACCAGCAGTCGCCGCGGTACTTGACTCGTAGTCGGAGGCACGATTTGACAGAGCTCTCAAAGTTCCTGGCCTTCGATAATTGGAATGACGTCAGTTTGTGAGTTCCTCTGATATCCTTACAAGATTCAAAGGACATCCCCAGAAACAGAGCCCTTAGCCCCATTGCAGCTCAACTTTCCGGAGTGCGTGCTTGCTCTGGTGCAAGCAGACAGCGCTGCACATTCCAGTTTGTGTGGCATGGGTGTGTTGCGTGGCCAACAGCTCCTTCGGGCC
Source organism: Symbiodinium sp. clade A Y106 (assembly GCA_003297005.1). Lineage (NCBI taxonomy): Eukaryota > Dinophyceae > Suessiales > Symbiodiniaceae > Symbiodinium > Symbiodinium sp. clade A. Next base: position 83,361 of record BGNK01002514.1, on the reverse strand, counting down.
TGGCGCACATGAAGACAGCGGCCGAATGAAAGTCAAATCTGTGGCCAGGACAGTTGCCAGTCGCATCCAGTGGATTTTGGACTACGTTGCAGATTGGGACCTGCCTCAAGTCAAGAAACCTCTGCCCGGAAAGCAATGTGGCCGAGGGAGATGGCAGGTCTCGCCACTCTGTCGACCTTTTTGTCCACATCTGACTGCTTTCTNCCCCATTGCAGCTCAACTTTCCGGAGTGCGTGCTTGCTCTGGTGCAAGCAGACAGCGCTGCACATTCCAGTTTGTGTGGCATGGGTGTGTTGCGTGGCCAACAGCTCCTTCGGGCCTGGTGCACATGAAGACAGCGGCCGAATGAAAGTCAAATCTGTGGCCAGGACAGTTGCCAGTCGCATCCAGTGGATTTTGGACTGCGTTGCAGTAACCCTGGACGGAGTTCAGTTCTTTGGAGAGCCCGGAAAGCAATGTGGCCGAGGGAGATGGCAGGTCTCGCCACTCTGTCGACCTTTTTGTCCACATCTGACTGCTTTCTTCTTCCACCGCAGATGCGTGCAACCTCCGCGGTTTTCAGTTGCTACGCGGTTTTGCAGTTCCAATGAGAGGGGCACTCCGCCGCTTCAATTTGACGCCACTGTGAGTTTGTGAGCGCCATCGCTTTTCAAGTGTTGTGTTGACTTGCCTCTAGCAAAAGGTCGCAGCATGGTTCCGAAATGCAGCGCTCAGTCAGGCATTTGTCATGCATTCGTTACACCTTTCGAGATGTCGTCGGGAAGCGTGGTCATCACGAGAAGCTCGAACCTGAAGCTGAGTGTAGGCAACCTTGAGAATCCCAGGCGAATCAGACTCGTTTTCCTCGGCACAAACTGAACGATGCCGTGATTCCTAGATGGAATTAGGGAGACCGCTTTCAGGGGACCCTTGACCCTACTTGTGGCTCTCTTGAAAGGGACCTTATCAAGAGGGTCTATATCAGGGTCCCCCTAATCCTAACTCCTAGTGATCTGCAGCTTCAGTTGCTCAGAGTGGGGTCACCTTCGACCAGCCGTGAGACCCTACTCATGTGCAGGATGCCAGCTGCGCTGCACGGTCTGGGGAAGCAATGGGAGCATGAGAGCGGAATGGCAGGCTTGCACTGCGCAAAGGCAACAGCGTGCTGGTCTGCTGAAAGCACCCACATCTGATGTGTAGTTGGAGGCACAGCTTGTCCGGGCATTCCTCCAAGCTCCTGGCTGCATGGTGGAGCCAACCTGCAATCGATGAGGTGACCTTGTGAGCTTGTCGCATCGTCACAAAAGATATCCCGATGAAGAAAGGCTCATTCGGTGTCATGCAGTGTACCAAGGGCCCAGAAATATGAATCCGCGGTCGAACGGACTTCGAGGAGCTCTGCCGAGGAGAGCCGAACAGATGGGGCGGCACTTTCACGCTGCCGTAGGCCGTTAGGCCGGCAGCCACATGTCTGTGCTGCCGCAGGCATCCATGGCTGACACATTCTCGGATGCGCGGCATTTCACGAACTCCTTCAGGGTCCTTGGGTCTCCGTGTGCTCAGGCTCGAAGATGGAGGTATGGTGGCAGGCGCAGCTTGGCTGAGCTTTCCCCCTGATGTTGACTATTATCGGCTCTGGCGTTCCTGTGATGCATCTCACATTGTAGCTCGTCTTCAACTTTCCGGAGTGCGTGCTTGCTCTGGTGCAAGCAGACAGCGCTGCACA
>BGNK01002514.1:69392-80484 GCA_003297005.1 Symbiodinium sp. clade A Y106 | reverse complement strand
TGACGTGTTTACGGCACGCTCATTGTGTCTTGCAATCTTTTTCGGTTTCACTGGGAGACTTTGTGATACCCAGGTGTCGGTCGTGAAGTTATGCGTACAGTCGGACTCCCAGAATCACCTGCAGACTTGATTCCACCTTCCGGACTCCACCTGACTGACTTTGCCATCTGCACCTGGGTCAGATCACCAGACCACAAAGTGCTACCAGGCAGTCCATCCCAGAGTGTGCAGGCGTAGCTGCAGCTTTTGCTCGAACAGAGACTGGGGTGTTTACAACACTTTCATCGCGTCGTCCCTTCAGACAAGCAGCTCGAACACAAAGCTGCATTTGAGGGTCGACTACTCCGATCCCCCGGCACACTGCAGACGCGCTTTCGCAGGTCCCATCTGAACGATGCTGTGATCTACAGCTCGACTCATGTGATCACAGCCCAACCANAAGCTGCATTTGAGGGTCGACTACTCCGATCCCCCGGCACACTGCAGACGCGCTTTCGCAGGTCCCATCTGAACGATGCTGTGATCTACAGCTCGACTCATGTGATCACAGCCCAACCAAAGCCAGTCTGTCACTCCAAGACTGCTTGAGCGTAGTTGAAGAAGGCTTGCAGCACTGTCACATTCACTGCACAAATGCCGTGCGAGTAACACAGAACGTTAGAAAAAGCCAAACACTGGGAGACTTTGTGATACCCAGGTGTCGGTCGTGAAGTTATGCGTACAGTCGGACTCCCAGAATCACCCAAAGCTTGCAGACTTGATTCCACCTTCCCGACTCTGACTGACCCCTGGCGGGATCTGCAGCCCAGGTCAGATGATAGCAGCANAGTCGGACTCCCAGAATCACCCAAAGCTTGCAGACTTGATTCCACCTTCCCGACTCTGACTGACCCCTGGCGGGATCTGCAGCCCAGGTCAGATGATAGCAGCATGAGCACAGCTATTCCATCTGTCCCATCTATATCTGCAACACAATTCCCTGGAACACGTGCTGAAGCGTTTCTGGCACAATCATTACAGTGTCCATGCCATTTCTCGGCTTGGTTCACAAGCTTCGTCAAAGTAGTGGCTCGACCAAGAAGCAAGCAAACATCTTGGAACCAACTGCTCGCAACACAGCCATGCGACAAAGACCAGGACCTTGCAGAGGAAATGAATGGCTGCTGCCATCAAGCGAAGACACTGTCCAACCCTGGTCAGACGAGCAGCNCGATCACAAGGCGATGCTGAGGGTGGACGGCCGCATACGGCCCTCATCAGCCGAATCGCTGCAAGCTGCTTCCAAAGGAGATACGCTATGTTTGACCGACGTTGATTCCTTGTGTTGCGTCTGCAACCCCAATACATAGCTATTCAACGCGGTCTTGCCAGGAAGCCGATGAGTTGGTCCAGTCAAGCGGCTCGGGGGGTAGCACAGCCAGGGCTTCAGTGCGCAACCCAGCTGTCTGGGGAGATAAACGTTGGATGCTAAGCTGCTTGAATGAAGCACCTGCAAGCGAAGCACCTTGGCTCGATCGGTTCATACGACGTTTCGAAGGCTTCGAATGAACGGAGGTTTGCGTGAGTGGACGCGGACCTGAGCTTCGTGGAGCTTGGGCGTCGCCTTGGTGGCCAGGTGCGGTGCCTTGAAGCACTTGCTGCGTACATTGCATACATGATGCGAGAAGAGACTGGCAGTGGCTGCCGTGGCCGTGGAAGAACTGTTCCGTCGCTCCGAGCTTCGGGAGGCGCTTTTGTTAAAGCTTGCAAGCCTGCCAGTGCCAACGCTTCCTCTGCACTTCTTTGCCACGGCCACGCTTGCTGTCTTCCAGACCAGCCGCTGTGTTTCCCGTGGAATGATGTCCGGTCCAGCGTCGGCTGCCGATCTGCTCCTGAATTCCGCCAGGCCGGCGATTCTAATGCCATCATTTCAAGTGGCTTGGATCTGAGGGTTTCAGACTTCCGTGTAACACAGATCGGACTTGTCGGGAGCTGACCCCGAAGCATCCCGAAACTGTTGGCGCTAGACAATTTGCTGGCACCTTGACGAGCTCTGACACCCAAGCCCCAAGCCCCGATCAACTGCAAGCACAACGAGCCAGTGCTGCTGATGCTGCCTAGTATAGGACCGCACCATATCAGCAGTGCTGTGTGTTTGCAGTCGCTACACTATACTGCCATGCATGACCACAATACCTGGCGGGATTCTGGGTTTTCAGTTTGCGTTCCTTGTAGCCGATCTTCGGCCAAGTTCGGCTTGGCATACATGCGCAACAAGGCCACGGCATCGGTGCTGAATCGCCGGACTTCTGAGCTCCATGCTGCTGNTGGGTTTTCAGTTTGCGTTCCTTGTAGCCGATCTTCGGCCAAGTTCGGCTTGGCATACATGCGCAACAAGGCCACGGCATCGGTGCTGAATCGCCGGACTTCTGAGCTCCATGCTGCTGGACGTGGGGCTCACCAGTGCTGCCTCGCGCAGGGCATTCACCGAAACCTGTCTCAGTTTGTGCGCGGCACAGAGCAAGTACAAGAGGACTCCGCGTGGGTACTGGCACCCTTGTGGGCATTCGAGGATGTTCGCAAGATTGACTTCCGCCACCTCTGCAGCCAAAAGCCAGCNCAGTTTGTGCGCGGCACAGAGCAAGTACAAGAGGACTCCGCGTGGGTACTGGCACCCTTGTGGGCATTCGAGGATGTTCGCAAGATTGACTTCCGCCACCTCTGCAGCCAAAAGCCAGCGGAACGTACGGCGCTTGCAATGACTGTCTGCCAGCCACAGCACGGAAAGACGAGGCATCTGCCTTCACCTCCCCTGGGGGCTTTGAAGAGAAGATTCCCTCTTGGCCTTTGCAGTTCCTTCGGTTCCGTCTGCGCGCATGTTGCGCAGATCATGCCAGCCTGCTGACGGATGCGCAGCTTGGGGTTTCCCAGCCCTTCGCCCTTCGCCCCGCCTCGGCCCAGTGCTCGAGCTCTTCCGAAGACCGATTCTGGAAGATGCATGGCTCAGCCTCGACAAAAAGGCGGCACTGGCACGGTCCGGCTTCTCAGATCTTGAAAAGGGCGGCACCCCTCTGGCCAACGTGACATCTGCACGTGCAAGCATGTGACTGTGCTCGAACGCAGCAAGCACCTTCTGGCACATTCAGGACCGATCGTATNTCTGGCCAACGTGACATCTGCACGTGCAAGCATGTGACTGTGCTCGAACGCAGCAAGCACCTTCTGGCACATTCAGGACCGATCGTATCCCGCCCCCTGAATGAACGACGAACATTCACCGCCACACCAAAGAACGAACCCATCGTCTTTTCCGATGCTGCAATTGCTGAAGTGAGACCGAGAGTCAAGCCAACTTGCGCCCAGCGATCCCCTCACTTCTTTTCGCTATACACTGCGAGNCACCAAAGAACGAACCCATCGTCTTTTCCGATGCTGCAATTGCTGAAGTGAGACCGAGAGTCAAGCCAACTTGCGCCCAGCGATCCCCTCACTTCTTTTCGCTATACACTGCGAGATGTCGCACCGCATAAGCTTAACGCAGGTTCTTGCTTGCAGGCACAGAAGGTCTGGGCCGTCGATTGCCTAAAGAGCGACATCCGCGGCGCGTCCGCCAAGGAGTTTGGAGGTCCATGCGCATCCCTCAATACTGGCTGCTGGNCAGGTTCTTGCTTGCAGGCACAGAAGGTCTGGGCCGTCGATTGCCTAAAGAGCGACATCCGCGGCGCGTCCGCCAAGGAGTTTGGAGGTCCATGCGCATCCCTCAATACTGGCTGCTGGCAGCTTCTGGTGGACAACTGCCCTGCTGGTCGGCCACGGCGTCCTGCATCAGTGCCATCTTCAGCCATGCTGAGTCACAGATCAGCTGTATCGCCAACCAAGCCAGTGGCCCAGGCGAAGCCTTGAAAACCCGCCGCGGTGTCACTTTCAAGTCTAGCTGGCACCTCCGCCAGCAAGCCGGCCGACAGCGCTGCTGACGCATCCAAAGCTTTGCCTACCCGAGATGTGCTCATAGCCAGCTTTCGAAGCACAGATTTAGGTCCCATCAAAAGCTGTCTTGCAGCAGCTTGGCCTGTCGGACAGTTCTCGGCACTGCTAGGACAGCCGGTTCGGCGCCCCAGGTGTCCCTGGCAGACGTGACCTGACGCAGATTGTCCCACCAACCAAAACTATGCTGTGCANCGGCACTGCTAGGACAGCCGGTTCGGCGCCCCAGGTGTCCCTGGCAGACGTGACCTGACGCAGATTGTCCCACCAACCAAAACTATGCTGTGCAAGGCGAAGTCCAGGCAAAAAAACCGGCACTGCGTCACTTCGAAGTCTAGTATGCGTCTCAGCCAGCAAAATTTCTTGCAGCACGTGCCAACAGCAGCTTTCGATTGTTGAGTTCCTGTCAAAAGCTGTCTTACAGCAGCTTCCTGTCAGTCCTCGTCAGAGTACCCAGCTCGCTCGGGCCTGCCGGGCTTTCTCGGTACCGCAGGGCAGTGTCCCTGGCAGACGTGGGGTGCCCCACTTCTGTTGGCAAACTCGACCGTCACTGTCTCGCCAGCCAAAGTCCATGCGAAGCCTTGAAAATCCGCCGCCGTGTCGCTGAGAAGTCAAGCATGCGTCTCCGCCAGCAAGCCGTCCGACAGCGCTGCCTACCCGAGATGTGCTCATAGCCAGCTTGCGAAGCAGAGATTTAGGTCCCGTCAAAAGCTGCGTCGCGGCAGCTCCCTGTCGGTCCAGCTCGTCGGATTGCCCAGACCCCTCGCGGGCCTATAGGTCAGACCGCATGTGGCAGCTTGAGCATTGCACACCAAAGGTGCTGGGTTCTTTATCCGGCCGTCTTGACCGTTCTTGCCTGGCACACCTGCAGGCCCCTTCCTGCACAGTCAAGTGATGCAGCAGCGATGAGTTTCTCACTGCTCGTCAGGCACAAGTCAGCGCAGGCGTATGGATGTGTGCTTCACATGCAGGTGCTNTGGCACACCTGCAGGCCCCTTCCTGCACAGTCAAGTGATGCAGCAGCGATGAGTTTCTCACTGCTCGTCAGGCACAAGTCAGCGCAGGCGTATGGATGTGTGCTTCACATGCAGGTGCTGCCGTCCAGTACACTACCAGAAGCACGTCGCATCACGTCTGGCGTGCCGAGAAAGCCCGCCGAGCGCTACTCCCCGCGAGGCGCTGCATCCCTTCGCCGACTGCGAATCGCTTGGCCTTGCCGGTTCTCTTTGCAGCGATTGCGGCCTTTGGANACGTCTGGCGTGCCGAGAAAGCCCGCCGAGCGCTACTCCCCGCGAGGCGCTGCATCCCTTCGCCGACTGCGAATCGCTTGGCCTTGCCGGTTCTCTTTGCAGCGATTGCGGCCTTTGGATCGGCCTTGCAGTTCCAGAGCCAGAGCCCTGGTTTGGGTGATCGCCACTGCGTGACGTCCCGCTCCAGTCTTCGGCCAGGCAGAGGCAGACAGGTTTCCGTTCTGTGGAGAACAGCTGCTGTTCGGAGCACCTTAGACTCTGCGATCATGGACCTCAACGCCTGCCGCCAGCGACAGCGACGATGGGCCTTTGACGGTGCCTTTTGCCAGCCCGCGTGGCGTGAAGCTCTTGCCGGTCTGATGGGCCGGGCTCAAAGCCGGCAGCTGCAGCGAGGCGGGTGGTGATGGCCAAGCAACGCTCCCATGAGCTCTTCGTGACCCAAACAGGTTTGAGCTCATCACGCCTTTCCATGAGGGCCCCCATGCCCGATGACAGCAGCTTCGCCNAGGTTTGAGCTCATCACGCCTTTCCATGAGGGCCCCCATGCCCGATGACAGCAGCTTCGCCGCTTAGATCACGTAGAGTGCACGATTTGAAAACCCTTGTGCAGTCTCAACATCGTGTGCTACACATGGTTTCGTACCTCTCGGCGCAGATGAAATTGGGCCCAAGCCCATCTCAAGAAATCCTTGGCCCTTCTTTGCAAAGCTGCCAAGCTTGGTTCCGTACTTTGCTGCTGGGCGGCTCCAGCACCAGGAAACCTTCAAGACCAGGCTTTCCCAGAGTCCTTGCAACTGCCCGAGCCCCAGTCAGTCTGAGCCGAGCTGATGTGGCAGGGCCTGAACAGCGAGAGGCGCGAGAAAGGCTTTGCAACGACACGCCCTTCTTGGTCCAACCATGTCCAACCGCCTTTTGTAGCCTTCCGGGACGGTGGGCTGTTGCAAGGACGCCTGGGTGGTTGGACTGTCGCGTCAGCTTTCCGCTGCACTTTTCGGCCACTGGCGACGACGCAGGCGAAATTCGATCCGGGGCACAATCGCTGACTTTCACAGAGGGCAGAGCCGATCCAAGTGGANGCCACTGGCGACGACGCAGGCGAAATTCGATCCGGGGCACAATCGCTGACTTTCACAGAGGGCAGAGCCGATCCAAGTGGACCGAGTGGAACGGAGTTGGTTGGATCCTGCTACGCATTAACAAGCTGACGTTGCTCCACTCGTCCTGCTTCGAGCTGTTGACTGCTAACCCTGACTTCGCTCGCGCAGTTCCTTCAAACGCATCCTTACTACGTGGNGGTTGGACTGTCGCGTCAGCTTTCCGCTGCACTTTTCGGCCACTGGCGACGACGCAGGCGAAATTCGATCCGGGGCACAATCGCTGACTTTCACAGAGGGCAGAGCCGATCCAAGTGGAGGTTGGATCCTGCTACGCATTAACAAGCTGACGTTGCTCCACTCGTCCTGCTTCGAGCTGTTGACTGCTAACCCTGACTTCGCTCGCGCAGTTCCTTCAAACGCATCCTTACTACGTGGNGGTTGGATCCTGCTACGCATTAACAAGCTGACGTTGCTCCACTCGTCCTGCTTCGAGCTGTTGACTGCTAACCCTGACTTCGCTCGCGCAGTTCCTTCAAACGCATCCTTACTACGTGGCGCAGCCAGGTGCCAGCTTCAAGCTTTGAGGTACGAGACTGGCAAACCTTGACCCGGCGTCGGCGCCGTCGAAGGCAGCCTAGGGTGTGCTTAGAAGCAGGCTGCCTGTATAGAATCAGATGCGGCCCTGAGCAGCGGACTGAGTGCGACTACTCTCGGCATGCACTGGAGTAACAGCCATTCTTGAGGCGAGCATGAGACGGAGCGTTGCAGCATCAGAGAGGCGGACCAGCGTGGAGTACCGACTTCGGCTAGGGCACGCCAGGCCGTGACACTGCATTTCAGGCCGAGGCTTCTTGCAGGCGACTGAGTGAGGTGGCCACACTATGATACCGGGACCCATAGATGACGGCCATTTTCGTTTATTGCAAGCAGACCACAAGAGCAGCAGATTCAGGCGGGCTGGTCCCAGCGGTGGGCAGAATGACGTTCTGAGACTGATTGCTTGATACGGGCTTGCCAGCACACCACAAGAGCAGCAGATCCTGCGCGCCTATGCANAGAGCAGCAGATTCAGGCGGGCTGGTCCCAGCGGTGGGCAGAATGACGTTCTGAGACTGATTGCTTGATACGGGCTTGCCAGCACACCACAAGAGCAGCAGATCCTGCGCGCCTATGCAGGCAGACCGCGGATCAAGGTTCCGATAATGCTTGCCGCTGCAATGTCGGTGTGCTCATGCGACCACACCAATCCCCGTTGAGAAATCCTTTGCAGCCTTCGATGTGGATTTCTGGAGTCATGTCTGAAGGTCGATACAAAGATACGACAATGGAGTATGCATACACTCTAAGCTAAAAATACCATCATGGTTTGATACTTTATGGATCTTTGAATTTCATACTTATAGAAGACATTTNCATGTCTGAAGGTCGATACAAAGATACGACAATGGAGTATGCATACACTCTAAGCTAAAAATACCATCATGGTTTGATACTTTATGGATCTTTGAATTTCATACTTATAGAAGACATTTTCGATTATCGTTTTGACCAGAAAGAATATGATATGAACATCTTATGTACTGAGAAGTATTGATTTCATGAAGTGTGATCAAATGCTTTAACGCATGAAGAGTTATAGATTTACAGTCACACCATGCAGAATATGAGTGTATTTTCATCACTTGGATAAAGCTCAAGCAACTTTATCATATGTGAATGAAATACGGTTTAATCCTTTTCATCTGGAATAGGAAATTAGCAGATATTACAGAATCATTTGTTTTTTAGAGAAGAAAGCTCTGATACATCTGATATTAAACATGAGAGTGCGGATTTTCTTTCTCAGATGTCCCTAATGTAGAAACCCCGATATGTTCTAAGGCATGCTCTTGAGATGCATAAAATCGATCAAACTTGCTTTCTGATCTTGTGATCCTTCGCAGATGTGGATGGGAAGGGTGTTTTTGCTCTTGCAGAGCGTGCAGAGCCTGCTTGTTGGAGCACGCCGACCTTTCGTGTGGGGCACGTCCGTTTTGACGGTAAAGTCCGCTCAAATGTTCAGTCCACCGTAAGAACCTTCGCATGGAGAAATTTTACGTTTGGTTCGTGGCTCCAGCTGCCAATTGGATGCTCAGCCCACCCGTTCTGCCCGGAATTGCGGAGTTCTGGTCTCAGTGTTGCAGACCTCTGGGCAAAGAGGGTGCTGTCAACCCGAGCCGCGGTGCCCAGGCCGGAGACATCTGGAGCGCAGCCATGGTGGTCTTGAGAATCTTGGTCTATGTATGGCAAACACCACCAAAAACACAATTTTTTGGATGACTTGAGTTTTGAAAGTTGCCACAAGTAGCAAGAGAATCCGATAGGGGCGTCATTTCACATCTACTAAAACTGCCTGTATCCGTGGCTGAGGATTACCCGGCTTGTGGCCGACAACATGGCCACTGCTGCTGCTCCAGGCGCCTTGCTTTGGCTGAATATGCTGTGGCATTGTCGACGCAAGTCCGTAAACCAAGAACCACAGACCTTAAACGTTGCACTGGAGCCTTTCACAAAGTATCGGGGTAAGACGATTCGGCAACCAAGCCTTACCGCAAACTTTGAACCCCAAAACCGTAAACCCCAAACTCTGCACCCTAAACCGCCACCTCATTCTCGAAGTGCTTGCCCGTCCTGCCATCGTACAGGCCNGATTCGGCAACCAAGCCTTACCGCAAACTTTGAACCCCAAAACCGTAAACCCCAAACTCTGCACCCTAAACCGCCACCTCATTCTCGAAGTGCTTGCCCGTCCTGCCATCGTACAGGCCTGGACCTTCCCCCAGGGGTTTGGGGTCTTTGAGGGGCTCAGAGGCTTGTAAGAGTGTTCAGCGCGTTTTGAGGATTCTTGGGGCTTTAGATGCTTATAGTCTTGTAGTGTTTTTTGTATGAGGGCTTTGTGAGGGTTGAAAAAGGTTTCTATAACTGTCTTACAACATCTTGTGAGGCCCCTTATGGGTCTGTAGTTTAGGGTTCCTTTCTGAATGTGAGCCCTCACCCCTAGTGCTTCTGATGACCGTGAACCCAAGCCCTAAACCCTAACCCTAAAAGCCCTAAACCCTAAAGCCCAAAACGCTAAACCCAAGACCCCTCAACCAGCAAACTTAGCCTTGGTTCCGGGATGCCCAGACACAAAAGATAGTAGTAATATTAATAGCAAGACTAGTAGTAATGCTTGTAGTAATACTCCTTATGCTGTACAGCCGGCCAAACCAAATACAAGATTTCGCGACCAACCACATCTACAAGTGAACAATACCTTCAACATGTTGCCAAAGGAGCTTTGGCATCAAGCAACACCAGCACAAAGTGTGCAGTTGCATAGTGCGGAGTGCGTAGTTGTGTTGTGTGCTGGGTGTGTGATGCGTGTAGTTGTGTTGTGGCGTGTGTCGTTGTGGTGTTTGGGCAGGTGAGCTGCAAGACGCCCTCATGTGCCCTGGGAACGAGAGGTACTCTGATCCCTCGGCCCCGGGGCTATCGTTTAAGGTTTTAGGGTTTAGGGGTTAGGGTTTAGGGTTCAGTCAGCGGTGGGTCCTGCATCAATGATTAATTACATCCTAAGGTCCTAAGCCGCACTTGCTTGAGCTGCCCGGATGGCTGGACNAGGTTTTAGGGTTTAGGGGTTAGGGTTTAGGGTTCAGTCAGCGGTGGGTCCTGCATCAATGATTAATTACATCCTAAGGTCCTAAGCCGCACTTGCTTGAGCTGCCCGGATGGCTGGACGCTGAGTGCTGTTGTGTAGAGGCCCTGGGCCCCAAACCCAAAATATGGTCATGCATCCCATGCCTCGAGTTGTGAGAGCTTCGCATTATATACTGTCATCGTATTCATAGCTGCCATACTTCGCCACAATCATGGATTTCCTTGACCAGCACTGATGACCAAGTCGTGGTCATGGTGATCATGACGACGGGGCTGGTCATGGGACAATGTTGNTGTCATCGTATTCATAGCTGCCATACTTCGCCACAATCATGGATTTCCTTGACCAGCACTGATGACCAAGTCGTGGTCATGGTGATCATGACGACGGGGCTGGTCATGGGACAATGTTGGTGATCATGCTGATGGCGATGATGATGATGATGGTCATGATGGTGGTGGTGGTGATGATGATGATAAGGATGATAGTAACGACGACGATGATGATGATGATGCTATGATGGTGGTGGTGCTGATGATGACGATGATGATGATGATGTTGTTGTTGTTATGGACTGCATCACGTCGCAGATGTGCTTTGGGTTATTTTCAGTGATGCGGCACATGCTAATTATGCCCGAGCTGCTTTCGTGCTGCTGATGCTTTGGGTTTTGCTNGATTCGGCAACCAAGCCTTACCGCAAACTTTGAACCCCAAAACCGTAAACCCCAAACTCTGCACCCTAAACCGCCACCTCATTCTCGAAGTGCTTGCCCGTCCTGCCATCGTACAGGCCAGCACAAAGTGTGCAGTTGCATAGTGCGGAGTGCGTAGTTGTGTTGTGTGCTGGGTGTGTGATGCGTGTAGTTGTGTTGTGGCGTGTGTCGTTGTGGTGTTTGGGCAGGTGAGCTGCAAGACGCCCTCATGTGCCCTGGGAACGAGAGGTACTCTGATCCCTCGGCCCCGGGGCTATCGTTTAAGGTTTAGGTTTTAGGGTTTAGGGGTTAGGGTTTAGGGTTCAGTCAGCGGTGGGTCCTGCATCAATGATTAATTACATCCTAAGGTCCTAAGCCGCACTTGCTTGAGCTGCCCGGATGGCTGGAC
>BGNK01002514.1:51047-69369 GCA_003297005.1 Symbiodinium sp. clade A Y106 | reverse complement strand
TGTCATCGTATTCATAGCTGCCATACTTCGCCACAATCATGGATTTCCTTGACCAGCACTGATGACCAAGTCGTGGTCATGGTGATCATGACGACGGGGCTGGTCATGGGACAATGTTGATGATCATGCTGATGGCGATGATGATGATGATGGTCATGATGGTGGTGGTGGTGGTGGTGATGATGATAAGGATGATAGTAACGACGACGATGATGATGATGCTATGATGGTGGTGGTGCTGATGATGACGATGATGATGATGTTGTTGTTGTTGTTGTTATGGACTGCATCACGTCGCAGATGTGCTTTGGGTTATTTTCAGTGATGCGGCACATGCTAATTATGCCCGAGCTGCTTTCGTGCTGCTGATGCTTTGGGTTTTGCTNTGTTGTTGTTGTTATGGACTGCATCACGTCGCAGATGTGCTTTGGGTTATTTTCAGTGATGCGGCACATGCTAATTATGCCCGAGCTGCTTTCGTGCTGCTGATGCTTTGGGTTTTGCTGCCACCTCAGCTTTCGTGTCGAGCACCCTAAACCCTAAACCCTAAGCACCTGAGTGCCAAGGTTATGCCTCCACACAGTCACGAAAAGAACGCAGCTGTCAGCAGAGATGTGCGGAAAACCAGAGAGAAAGAGCTCCTTCTTGGACATGGGTACTTCTCTAAATTAGGGTCACTTTTAGGGTCCTTTATATGAGCGTACCGTACCTTTTTTGGGACTTAAACAAGGATCCAAATTTACAGAAGTACCCACATCGTGGGGCCGTGGCGCTCAATGATCAAGAGCTCGAGCTGCATCGGCTTTCCTCGACGCTTCGTTTTTCAGGTAGCTGCTTCAGAGAATAGTAGTGCTTTCCTCTAACAAGGGTTCAGCACTCGAACCCTAGAGGAACGAAATCCGGCACCTTCTGCAAGCACGGCTTCTTTGTTCACTACTCTATGCGACTGCTCCCAATCTTCGCCTGTTACAGCTACCTTATGCTACCAAAACCTGCTTTTTTGTAGGGTCCCTACAATTTCTATATTCGGGTTCAAGAATAGTCGGTTATGGTAGTTTAAGGCAGTGCATTGGCTCGCATATGCTGGTTCTCCACTCGAAATGCGTGTCCCTGCTGACTCTTTTGGCTCCCCGAACGGAACCCTCAACCATACCCCTCAACCACCAAGCCATTACATAATCAACCCTGAAGCCCTAAAGCTCTAACCTTAGCCGTCGTGTGCGAAAGCCTAAACCCCAGAATAAACCCGTAAGCCCGTAGCCCCCTAAACCTCTTAACCCCAAAGCCCTCCAAACCCCGAAGCCCTCCAAACCCTAAACCCCTAAACCCCCAAATTCCAGAACCATCGAAGCTCGCCAACCCTAAGCCCCCCTAAATCCTAAACCCTCCAAAACCCTAAGTCCTAGACCCTAAACCTTCAAACCACCAAACTCCCAAGCCCTAAACGCTAAGCCCTAAACAACTAAATCCTACATCCATATATGCTCCTATAGTACCTTCATAGACCCGATAAACAATATTCCCCCTTACATAGAGGAACCTGTAAAGGAACCCTGAATCGCTGAAGCCCAAACCGCGCCCCAGACCCCTACACCCCGAACCCTAAGCCATAAACCCTTAAACCCTGCACCTAGGCATAAACCTGAAAGAAAGCCTTACAGCAAGCCCCCGAAGCCCCCAAACCCCTACACCCGTTAAACCCAAGCCTTAAACCTTAACCCTCACACTTATGAACCATTCTAAGCACACTTATGAACCATTCTAAGGGGCTGCCAAAAGTTCAGCTTCGACAAACTCTCTTTGCCTGCAGCTCAGACGGTAAGGTTTTGAATTTTCGGGTTTAGGGTCTGGGGTTTAGGGGCTGGGGTTCAGGGTTTAGGGTTTAGGGGCTCTTCTTTCGGGACTACTGTAAGGTTTCCATATGTTTAAAGGGTTCCTCTAAGGGTCCTCGGAGGGATACTATAAGCGTTACTGGTTTAAGGGATGTTTTAAGGAAGGGCTACTATCAGGGTTACTATGTTAAGTGCGTCAAGGGTTACCACAAGGGTACCATTATTTTTAAGTGCCATTGGAGGCCTTGTGGGTTAATGGTTTCAAGGTTTGGGGTTTCGGGCTCAAGGGTTTAGTGTTTTGGGGGTCAGGGTCTGAAACGGGTCTTAATGCGTGCGGTCTTACTTAATTATGAAGTTCCGTAACGTTGGGAATGAGGGTTTAGGATCTCACGACCCTAAACCCTAAACCTTAAGGCGCGGAGCTTGGGTTCACCATGCAGATAGGCAGTTCAGGGCTTTCCCCACACCCTAAATGGTACATCTGCCAAATCCCTACCCCAGAAATCCTAAACCCCAAAGCCCAACCAGAAAATCCGGGGCTCTCAAATCCAAGTCCCCAAAGGAGCCGAAGAGCCAAAAGTCTTTAACTCCAATTGCTCCTTGCGCCCTTGACCCTATAGACCTTAGGCACTAAAGCCTCAAACCTGGACCTTGAATTCTAATCCGATGGACCCTAAACCCTAAACTTTCTAAACACTACCCTAAACCCTAAACCCCAACCAGGGACCCTGCATGAGGCCTTCCGCGGCCTGCTGGCTCTACCACAACTCTCTGGCAGCGAAGATGCCCAGAATCAGTGTCATCAGCGGGCCGAAGGCGGTATCAGAACCCTGAATCCTATCCTAAGCTTCTGACCCAAAGCCTTAAGCAGTAGACTAAACCCTCAACCCTAAACCCCCCAAACCCTGAATTCTACACCTCCGACCCTGAACGCTCATCTAACCCTCACAGCACCGTTCCCCAACCCTGAACCCCCGTGTTGAGGACATTAGGAGGCTGTGGACACCGGTTCTGCATCCTTGAAACCGAATATGTATCTCTGTTTCTGTCCTTCTATCCATCGATCGACCGACAGATCTATGATCTATCTATCTAGCTGGCTACTTCATCTGTCCATCTACCCATGTGTCCGTCGATCGATCGATGTGTCTGTCTATCTATCCGAGGTGGAGGACGGATGAAAACGCTCGGTGTCTTTGTCTGAGGTTTGTCATATCCGAGCTGCCACTGTTTGACGGCCTCACGACGCGGTAGAGTAGAGAGTAGAGCCTTTGCCGAATTCGAGTCTGTGTTTCCAGGAACCTCCTGGGCCTTCCCGCCACCGCTCCTGGCCTCCGCATCCCACACCGCCAGCGGCGCCACAGCATCGTGGTGAAGGCAAGCAACTAAAGGAAATAGGAAAAGAAGGAGAGGACTTGGACGAGTTTTCCTTATCATCTATCATCTACTCGTTTGTCTATATTTGTCTTGAGTTCAGGGCCGGAGCAGCTCAGTGGCGCTCCACGATGCAGCTTCGCGTATGGCCACCTGCGTGCATCTACAGACTTCGCGCCTCAGCGTAACGCAGGCTGACGCAGGTTTCCAAATCGCCAATAAAGAGCCTTGTGAGCATACAGTAGCATTCCATGCTGGTTCCGCATCTTTCAGGCAATTTTCAACTCTGCAGTTGGCAGCACGGTGGCGCTGGTCGGCGATCATCCCAGCCAAAGTGGACAGCAAGCCTTTGCTGTCATCATGCTGGTCGTGGCCATTACAGCGATGGCCCAGCAAAGCGCACTTATCTCGACAAGCTGCCAACTTCGACCCTGAACCTTCGATGATCTGTGCCAGCCGCTTCCCATTTGGTCCAGCGTCACCGTTGCGAGCTTCCTATACTCTACTAATGGGCTGCTTGGGCTTCTACGCTCAATTCTTCCAGGTGGGAGCACAAAGCTGTGATAGCGACGCAGCTCGCTCCCTCAGAGCCGGCCCCTTTTGTCTGCAGGTTCTCTTGGCCGACCAGCTTTTTCATCTCTAGTCCCAAGGGGGAAGCTCCTGGCTTTGCCAAAGCAAATATCGCCTTGGTCTCCTTGTTTTCCTTGTCTTGGCTGTGGTGAGTTGGCCGCCGCAGTTGAGTGGGACCGCGCCGGTCTTCATCAATTACAGGAACTTCCCGGCCAAGTGGTCGTGATAGTAACGGCTGCAGCGAAAGGTGTTTACACGGTCATATCAGTCGATGCAGAGAGAGACTATGTAGCGTGGGCACCCAGTGGTTTGCTTGTTAATGTGTTCCTATGCCAACACCGGTTTTATGCCCCAGATTGCTGCAGATGTTGACAAGTCGCAGCAAGAGCGAGCAGGAAAACTCTGCCCAGTCATTGCAGTGAGCCTTCAGCTCCTGGTTCATTTTGCGGTGGCATACAGTGCATACTTCGCCCTCGGCGATGCAGTTATGGCCGACCTTTTCGCCACGTACAACAAGATCTATCCGGGCTACATGACGACCATTTTACATGGTGCGATGGCCCTGTTGACTTTCTTGTCATCACCGCTGCTCATCATTCCACTGAAAGTTTGGATCTGAGTTTTGTAGGGCTGCGGGCATGCGCTCTTGCTTCTAGCTCTTGACGGTATTCGCAAGCCTCTTCATGTCAACACAAGCATCACAGGTGCTCTTATTTTTCATCGTGCTTCTCATGCCATGCGTCGAAGCATGCATAGGTTCAGTTCGCTAACCGGGGGAGCAGTCTTGCGGGTTCCAGGCAATGCGGCTCTAACACAGCACCGACTGCACAGCAGGACGAGTATGGAGTGTGCAGTGTCAAGAAAGTCTTTCATCAGTCTCCAACTTTGGCGTTGTAGATGCTTGTTGAGCAGCGGTAAACAGAAGCGAAGCCGCAGACCCTCTGGCCGATGTAACTGTGCTCGTCTTCAACGTCTCGAGCTGCCTCTGCTTCTTGCTCTGCCCCCTGGCCACACTGTCGGCGGCCCCTGCCCAAACCAAGTTGTGCGCAGACCCCCACAGGGCCATGCGCGAGCACGAACGGACGATGGGCTGACCGTTCTCGCCGAAGGCGAAAGCCTTGACCCACGTGCAAACGGTGCTGGAGCAAGCGAGTGCGAATGAATTATGGGCATCCACCGGACAACGCCGTCGCAAGCCTCCTGCTTTCGACATCTTTCGACCCTCACCAATCTCCGCAAGCACACCGCGGGCCCAAGCATCGTCGAGTCGCCGAGAGCATCGCCGCAACCTCCGGGGAGCGATCTGCTGGAGATCTCAGGGGCAAACGCGCTTCACTTCGCTCTGCTACATGCCTTGATCCTGCTTTATTTATGTTCAGAGTCCCTTGTCACAATCCTCCTTGTTTCGAGATCTCGTGGTATGAGTCCCTGATCAACTCGTGTGTCGCGCGGCTATTCCGTCCCGAGTTGCCAGGTCCATGCCCCACATGCCCGTTGGTTTCCTTTGACTTGCTGTTGCCTGATCCCGGTCGCTCCACTTCTTGTGGCTCCCCGCTCTCCTTGCGCTTGCTCCCGAAAAGCAGGGGACATCGATTCCTGTCCTGCGACCACCGCTGTTCCTCTCTGCTCAAGCCAAGTCTGGGTAGCGCTTTCGGCAACTTCTAGTGGAACTGCGCTATCCGCAGCGCGTATGACATGCAACTCCTTCGCAGTCTCCAGAAATGTGCAAAGGCTTCCAAGCGCCTGCTGACCTTTCTCACGCTTTGGGACGTACGATGGAGAGCGCAGCCCTTTGGAGGGAAAAGCCGGAGGGGTCGCAGCCGCGCTCAGAAAAAGATGGAGAGCGCAGTGCCGTCAGGAATTCGTGTTCCAGACCCGGTCCAGGGCCGCCCGCCGTGTGGTCTCCACCAGATTCCTGGGGTGTCGCCTGCACTTGAACCTGCGCAGTGCACTCCGCGTCCATCCCGGTGCGGCTCGACCTTTTTGACCAACAAGTGAGGAAACTTATGGGACACATCAGAGTTCCTCCACTGTTGCAACTGTCTGCATGTTCCAGTTCTGACAACAGACGTCTTGGAGTTGCAGTCTTACGCAAGCAGCACGCATGCCGGGACTCAAGCTGGTGCGGTGCTTGGTTGCTTTGTTTTTGCTGCGCGTGTCACCGCGAACCCACGTTTCACTGGCCCATTATACGGGGCCCAAGGCCGCGGTCACAGCCAAGATTGGCGTGAGACACATCCGCACGCCTTAGCCAGCACCTTTTTGGGGTGCGGATCGTGGACTTCTCTGACCGCGCCCTTCGCCTGCGTTGTTGTTTAGCTTGCCGGATTTATGGATACCAAAATCGGAATTCACCAATAGCTGCCAGAAAACACAAAATAGATTGATAAAACCTGTTGGAGTTGAGTGGATTTAGGGGTTCGAATCTCACTGAAACCATGGCAAACCTTCAAGATTTGGAGAGTTTTCAGCCCCGAAATCCACTCACTCCCTCCAGATTTTGGCAATCTATTTTGTGTTTTCTCGCAAGTTATCCAATTTACAATTCCTGTCTTTCGGGCAAGCTATTCTCAACAGAGGGCGGCTCTGTTCATTGATCGCAAGCTGTAGCGAGATTGCACAGAAGACGGAAAATGGTTCCTTTCTTGCTCTCTGGTTTCCCGCTTAGCAAAACGTTCTCCAACGATTTTACAAGCCCCAAAAGCCTGAATTGATTTCGCAGCACCGATGAAAGGCCAGGAGACCATAAATGGGACGCTAACTGGTGCGAAGGCTGACGCAAAAAGGGTTCAACCACGGCACCTCTTTCAGAGACCGATTTTGCAGCGATTTCGGATTCATCGAAGCAGGTCTTAAGTGTCTGTACACAGATACAAGCTTTGCAACCGATTTAGCACCATGTCTGGGTATTCTTTCGAGGCAACAACGGACTTTGACGGACATCCTGCAGTGTCGCGCTCCGCTGTGCCGTCTGCCCTCCTTTGGCCGATATATCACCAAATAGTGCCTGAAACAATGCGCGGGCTGGAGTCTAAACGAACCTCTTGTTGTCACTCTTGTAATTGGTGGGGCCGGCGTTGCTCCACGGATGGGTCTTATCCTTGCCCTCGTAGTTCCACGATCCCTTGTAATCGGACTGCTTCCACCAGCTTGCCATGTTTGCTGGGAGTAGGCTAACGAAGGGGAATACGAACTTGACAAAAGAATTGCTGTAGCGGCAAGTACATTGCAAACATGCACAGAAGATAAACGTAATGCATCTCAAATGCACTTGGTTTTTAGTCTTTCAGCGAGTGCGAGAATGCTGTCAACAATCTGCTTGAATTTGGGTCCATTGGGTTTGTCGACTTTGCGCATACTCTTAACTACAGAAAGACAAAGATTACTCTGGTTGTTCGACAATAGTCGGCGCAAATACGACATGAAAAATCTTTACAGCAGTAATGTTTTCGGGACCACTTCTTATCGACTTCTTTTTGTACATCATTTAGTCGTGAACCATTGCTAGAATGAGCCACTCGAATGATGGTTCCATCTTTGGGGTCTTGACATGTTTCCCCAATGTATACAGGACCCTGCGAACTCCATGGTCTATATCGTAGCTGGCTGCTATGGGCCTCAGCTGAAGCTGACGATGAAGTAGTGGACGACGATCTGGAAGATGTCGAAGTGGATGCACGTCTTTTCTTTGATGATGTCTTTTTAGTTCGAGTCTTCCAGATTTGTTCTTTGCCTTCTTTTTCGCCATTTATACAACCTGAACCTTCAAGCCAATTTCTGCAGACACACCAAAGAAACACGCAAACCGAAAAGACATGCACTTCAAGCCTGAAGCAGAGCATCAGCCCTCAAGTTCAACTTTTAATTCCAAATTTCACTGCAAGATCAAAGCTCTCATGACTGGTGAAACTGAATTACCACCACGTTGTCTCGGGCAGGCACTACGTCGCATGTTTGCACATAAGGCAAACAAACTGTATCTTGCCACAATCCGCCCTAATGCACCAACGTTTGTCGGTGCTTTTACTCTTTACTAGTCCAGCTTTAAAGCACGTGAAAACCAGGTTGAAGCTCTAGGCAACTTGATGTGATTACCAAGAATGGCTCCAGAAAAATGAATACCATGCGCATTCTTTCCATGAGAATGCATATCCCGGCAATCTTGCAACAGTTGCTCTTGCGTAATCTGCGAGTCTTCTCTACGTACCCTTGCAAAGAACCCTGGTAATGGAATCGTTGATGACAGCTGAAGCCCATCAGAACAGCAAGGAAGAATAGTCCCAGTTGCAAACGCCCCAAAAACTGTCTCAATTCCACCAGCATGATACCAGTGGTAATAGGACGTAGAGTTCGTGGGTGTGTTTGCAAATGCTGGGCCCGGCATACCTTTCAACCTGAAAAGCCTGTGCAGGATCAACAGTATCTTTGTCCATAACTACAGTAGGAGCAGGTCCTAACGTGAGCAGCTCATTCCATTCAGGGCCCCACTGTTCATCATCAGGTTCTCGTACTGGAGAAAGAAGATAAAACCTAGATACCTTGGCGCTCGATTCTCTGATAGCCCATCCAATGTCCTTTGACGGGGACTTGATCAACTCAAAGTCCCGTAGGACCTGCACTTCAAAAAAAGTGTTGGCTGATGGGGATTTCGAATGAGCACAATTGAGAGTGCCGCTGACAAGTACACCGCATTGGTTCTTGGAATGAAACGCCAACTTGCTGGTAATGCCGGCGCAAAACATGTCATCTCCGTNTGATGGGGATTTCGAATGAGCACAATTGAGAGTGCCGCTGACAAGTACACCGCATTGGTTCTTGGAATGAAACGCCAACTTGCTGGTAATGCCGGCGCAAAACATGTCATCTCCGTCATAGGCAGCACGGCCGAAGAATCCAAAGGCTGTGTCTGTAGGTTTTATTCCAACCGTTTCGTTGCATGTTCTGAAGACTCGGCCGCTTTTGAAAATGCCCCGTAAGGATGCTTCGCTGCATCCATGCCACCACCTATAAGCACTCTGAACACTTCCTAATGCAGACGACGCGGGGGCAACCAAGCTTTTCCAAGCTTTGTGAAGATTTGCTCATAGGGAAGCTTTACAGTCACAATGGCTTTGCAGAAACTCACAAGGACTGAAGGCTGAATATCCCAAGAAAACACATCAGTAGGAGCAGGGCGTTGTACTAGATGCAGAAAGTAGCGAACACAACGGGTGAACTGATCACGAGGTGCTCGGGTCCAAGCTTTGGTCTCTTCTGCAAGAAAAGCAAGACGACCGTTGTAGTACTTGAACAGCTGCAAATCGGGCCATTGCCAAAAGTTTGCAAATTCATTGTCGTCTGCATCCTTCTGTATCATAGTGTTGAGCGTGGTTTCGGTTAACCTTGCTCGACGAATCGCCAGTCCTGCCGCAACTCCCTGAGGATCACATGCTGAAATCGGACCTGCATTCGACATTGCAACTGTATGCACCAACATTTGTGGCGTCATTGGTCCAGAGTCCTTACTGGACTGTGGTCCTGCAGTTGATTGTGGACTTAATGCTGGTGGTGGAGGTGGTGGTGGAGGTGGCGGTGGAGCTGTACGTGCTAGCTGCGTCACCGNGTCCTTACTGGACTGTGGTCCTGCAGTTGATTGTGGACTTAATGCTGGTGGTGGAGGTGGTGGTGGAGGTGGCGGTGGAGCTGTACGTGCTAGCTGCGTCACCGAAGGTGACTTTGCCGGGTGTGCAGGTCGTGTGACTGAAGTATCAATTGAAGAAGGTGGGCGAGCAGGTGGGTGATCAACTGGTGGTGGAGGTGGAGGTGGTGCAAAAGGTGGGCGAGCAGGTGGGTGTGCAACTGGTGGTGGAGGTGGTGGAAAAGGTGAAGGTGGAGGTGGCGGTGCAGGTGTAGTGAAAGAGGTGTGTTGTCCTGGTGCAGGTGGAGTGGGAGCTTCTGCTTGCAATGTACTGACATGAAAAGGTGAAGCTTCAGGTGGAACAACTTGTGGTCGTGGGTGGCACGGTGACAGCACAGCAGGTACAACTTCTGGCGACGCTTTCGCAGATGCTACAGTCTCATGCACAACAAAAGTGTTGGGTGGGGCAGAAAAGGCTGCTGCAGGATACTGAGGATTCTCAGGATAAAAAGCACTCGAAATAGCTGACATCTGCGTGGCTGTAGTAGGTGTAGCTCGAGAAGTTCTGGACCTTTGGGAAGGGCTGCGGGATCTTGCTCTTCGACGGCTGGACCTAGGGGAAGAGGAGCGGGATCTTCGAGTTCTTCTTCGTCGTCTGCTGCGGCTGCGACATGTTGAAGTGCTTCGAGATCTAAAAGACTGTCGACGACGGTGGGGTCTCGAGGGCCTTGCAGCAAAAGTTGCTATATGTGGGGCCTACGTAGGTCTGACTCGATGCTGAAAACCATGAAAGCTTGACTCTTCATGTAGCATTGTAACATATTCAATGGCACCAACGGTGCCCACGGCGGTCGGACGTCTTCTCGATGTCCTTCTTCTTGTTGCTGGAAATGAAAATGATAATTTGCCATGGCTCAGGACACAAGCAAAGGATGTGGAACAAGAATGTTACATGCTTGAATGATTGTGAAATCTACTCCTTAGCTCCTTCACTCGGGGTCTTTCATGGAGCTGTCCAGCCAGGAATCATCAGGTGTGCTCAGCCAGGAATCATCAGGTGTGCTCAGTTGAGCTTGATCCAGGAGAGTTGAGTTCCAATGGTATGCTCGGCAATCGGGGCCGGAATCTCGTGGGGCCTTTTGGGTCTCAAGGCTCATATTCCAAGGAAAGACAGTTGTATTCATGGGTTACCAGATATTTCAAGGCGCCCCCGCTGACCGGGAGTCCGACAGCGCTTTGGCAGAATTACTGTCGGGAAACACACTTGCTGACCAGTCATCCCGTGGGATGCTGTTTGTGTTAGGTTACATCATCTCTTGTATCTTCGACTCATTCTTAGGCCAAATGCGAAGCAACAATCTTTCGGGTTGCAGTTTTGGGCGGCCTTATGCAGGTACACCAAGCTGATCAGGCTTGGCATCCCTCTCTGATGCATAGCTTCGTTGGGTACGGTGTGGTACGGTAGCATCAGAGAGCCGTACCCCCCTCATATTCGAGGATGTTCTCGGCTATTCCTTTGCTCTGCGCAAACCTGTAATTGAGGATGTTGTGAAACAGTTCCAACGACCTAGCACGGTTAGTTGGCTGGTATTCCTTCAGCAACATACGATATGCTTCCATACCGTTTTCCTCTGCTACATGCTTTACAACACGATAGGGTCTTCCTTTGGTGTAACTACACAGAACACTGTACAGCCTTCTACTTGCTTCCTTTGCTTCAGCTGACATATCATCTATCTTCACCATCTTGTCTTCCTTGAGGTCTCTCTCCACCAGGTCCATGATTCTGATCATGGTGTTGTCAACTGCTCCAAGCCAGACTCTCATCCGCGATCGGAATTCAGTCCAGCCGCTCTTTTCCTCTTGCCAGTTTCCTGGATTGAATGCATCAGGGGCTTTGATTAGCTTATGCAACTCCACTTCTCCAGGCTTTCGTTCCTTCACTGCTTTCTCCAGAGATGATCCAATCTCCTCAAACGTGGTGACTGCATTAGTCTGTGCATCTGCCAGTGCTTGCTGTGCCTGTGTCTGTTGCTGCTGCACTGTTGCAATTGTGTCCTGAAATGCTTGTGTAAGTCCTGTCTCTCTCTGGCTGCTGGCTGCTGCTGATGTCCTGATCTCCTCTGCTAAGGTTTGTATTCCTTGTAGTGTCTGTGCATTGATCTNGTGTCCTGAAATGCTTGTGTAAGTCCTGTCTCTCTCTGGCTGCTGGCTGCTGCTGATGTCCTGATCTCCTCTGCTAAGGTTTGTATTCCTTGTAGTGTCTGTGCATTGATCTCTGTGAGCTTCCTCAATGCATCCTCCATTCCTTTTGCTGTCTCCAAGTTGCTGTAAACTAGTGCTGCTAGAAGTAGTGACTTGCACTGTTTCCTGCTCGCTGCTTGCACCTTTCTTTCTCCTGTGGTTTTCCTTCTCCTCCTTGTGCTTCTTGTGACTTCTCTAAGAAACACACTAGAAAAATACGCAAGGATGATCCAAGTAATCAGTCCTATTGGGGTTCCTAAGAACACTGCTATCCGAATTCCTTGAAATACAACTCTGTTGGAAACTATCTCACGCACGACGTCGTGAAACTTCTTTCCTACTGTTGCTAGCTTTTCCTGTACAAACTCTCTCAGTACTTCTCCTTGACGGTGTACTAGTTCCTCTACTCTTGGTTTTACTAGGTACCTAGGGGCGTAGCCGGGCTCAAGGCTCTCACTCTCCTGGTTCTTGGTGTTCTGGGTGCCGTTCCTGGTCACTTCCTTGTAGTACTCGCTGAACACGCCAAAGACATCGTAGATCTCGTTCAACACGTGGTTCGCGCACAGTAGAACATATGGTAGCATCACTTTTCCTATCTTCACGTAGTCCTCGGTCGTGTACGCGTTCCTGTTCCTGATCGTGTTCGCGTTGGTCTCGTCGGCGTTCACGGTGCACACGTTGTAGTTCCTGAGGTAGTACTCGCCGATCTTGTTGTAGTTGCGGTGCGCATAGTTCCTGTACTGCGTATTGGGCTTTCTTGACCTGCTCACCCACGTCGCCATCAGCTCGTTCTCGTCGCTCTCGTCGGGTTCTTGCTTACTCTTCGTTCTCTTCTTGGTTCCTTTGGTCACTTCCTTGGAGGCTTGAACTTCTCCAAGGGCAAGTTCTTCCTCGACCTTGTTGTTCCTGTAGTCGCCGAGGGCCTGCCGCTCTTCGCTTGTACCTGGGATCATCATCGTCCCGCAAAACGTTGCGAGGCTTCCCAGAATTGCTCCAAACAACAGAGTCACAAACGCTGCTGTGAAGCGGCACTTCGTCTTTCTGACCACGGTTTCCTTGTAAATGTACTTCTGCGGGAAAAAAAGACTGCGCGCGCTGTATTCCTTTGAGTAACTGTTCGCTGTGGTGTGCGAACATGTCCTTCTGCTGCGTAGGTGGGCCGTGGTGAATGCATTGCATGTTCTGACTGCACATGTCACACTGCTGTTCTGTCTAGTGTAAAGGGAATGCAGCAGCTTCTTGTCATGACTGCACGTGCAATGTTCACTTGTCTTGTCATGGCGGCATGTGCAATGTTTCAACGTTGCCCGAAAACCCCAAAACCAAAGAAAGAGAGAGTTGAGAGAATGATAGAATGTTTTCTCCGAATGTTTTCTGTCCCGAAGGGACTGTGCCGAAATTTCCGATTTGCCGAAAATGTGGCCGATTGTTTTCCCAGTGACTGCAAGTGAGTTGCAAGTACAGTGTGCAATGCAAGGGACTGCTTTAAGCCTTGTGTTGCGACTGAGGTCAATGTGTTTCCCCTTGAATGCTGAGTGTTCTCTTGCCTGGAACGAGGAGTGGTGGAACGACTGCCTGTCGTTTTGACCACCCCGATCAGCACTCGAATGGTCCAATGAGCTCGTTGAGAATGCGAATGCACTCTCTTGGCATCCAGACTGAGATCAATGGCCCNGGTGGAACGACTGCCTGTCGTTTTGACCACCCCGATCAGCACTCGAATGGTCCAATGAGCTCGTTGAGAATGCGAATGCACTCTCTTGGCATCCAGACTGAGATCAATGGCCCGAACGAGCAAATGACGAAAGCTGAACGACTGTTCCTCACAAAAGGGAACTGGCATGTAGAATGGCGATCCCCTCAATGGGCAAAGGAAAATGTTACCGAGGCCCTGGTGAATGTGTACGATTGGTTGTGTCTTCCAATGCCGCTTGCAATGAGGCTGTACAACAACGGTGTGGTGGACTTGTCAAGGTTCCCATGCCACCAGCTGAATGGCAGCTTCAATGCCCTGAGTGCATTGAGGAAGACTGTCCAATGGGCAAACCAAGGTGTCTTTGAGGAGAGTGAGAATGACACCCCGATTGCCTTCGTGGTGTTCCGCCGCACTAAGGCCACTGCAATGAGAAGATGGGTGGCTGGCGGACCCGGAGGGAATGCCCGAGTGAAACTGGCGAATTACTTTAACCGCCAGTTCACGGACCACATCAGCACCTTCGAATGGGATGACACTGGACTGGACAATTGGAGGTGGCGAATGGAGCCACTGTCCCACCACTGTTGGGATTGTCCGTGTTCCAATGACGGACCCAATGTGTCTTCGCACTCCTCGCATGCTGCTGACGCTGAATGAGATCATGGAGTGGGGAATGCATGCCACCAATCATGCTGGCGAATCCCTACTTGAGTGGCGTTTGATGGGACACACAATGGTCCCACTGTGCCAAAGCACTGGTGCAGGACTGGAGCACGATTGCTCAACCTGGGATGAGATCTATGAGGATGGCGGCAATGATGCAGCAAATGCCTGGAGTGCGTCCAAGGCAAAGGCGAGTGATCAAGCCGTTGGAACTGCTCTCGCCCAGACTGCGAATGCTCTTGAACCCGGCTCCGAGATTGTCCTGCGCAAGAATGCGAAGGGCACTGTGAAGTGAATGCACTAAGCAGCCGATTTAATTTAGGAGTGCCATGTGACTGCGATTGTTTTGCAATGTGAAGTTCCTTCTGAAATCAACTTACCTAAAGAAGTCACCAATCGACTCTTACTTCAAGTCGGATTCAGTCGAATGTAGCATTAGCCGACTGTCTGCAATGATCACCTGTACAGTGCAACCGGCCTCCGAATGCCGTTTTCTCACGACTCGAATGTCATCCAAGAGTCGAGCCAAAAGTCCGGAATGAGGCCAATGATCCTTTCGCAGCNCTCGAATGTCATCCAAGAGTCGAGCCAAAAGTCCGGAATGAGGCCAATGATCCTTTCGCAGCTTTGATTGTTGACTGTCGTAATTGTTTCTTTTGATCGCTTCGCGAATGCCACCACCTATGCTTGTTTGATTGTTTGAATGATCTTCGACTGAAGTCAAGATCAAGGGACTGTGTTAAATGACACGAGCCCAATGATGCACCCTAATGTCATGATGCATTTGAGAATGCTACAATGCCGAATGGCATTGGCTNTCGACTGAAGTCAAGATCAAGGGACTGTGTTAAATGACACGAGCCCAATGATGCACCCTAATGTCATGATGCATTTGAGAATGCTACAATGCCGAATGGCATTGGCTCAAGACTGGACCAAGGCTTGACGTCACAAAGGAATGTCTGCTTGAGTCTGACTGGGGAAATTGATTGATCTCGGTGTCCCCCTTGGATTGATTTGTACTGTTGAGTTTTTCACTCACTCTCTCTCTCTCTCTCTCTCTCTCTTCAGGACAGGTTTCATACCCCTCTCAGGAGGGGTGTGTGTGTGTGCACCCTGATTCTAAGCTCAGGGTTTTTGGAGTGAGCTCAACGTGAATTCATCAGCAGCAGGGGGGCAAGGGCTCCAGTGACAAGCCTTGCCCAACGAAGCCAAGTCACTGGAGTGGATGCAGTGGCTGATCACCGCTGTGTACCTGCTTTCGGATTAGCCAGTGGGCCCCCTGTGGCACTGGAGTAACCAACACTAGAGTGAGTGCCTGCATGCTTGCCGCAATCTGAAGCTTGTCTTTCCACATGTCATCTCTGTAACATGTCAGTGTTTGAGTCGTTGTCAGGGCGCCCAGGACACTTAGGAAATCTTATCACCTTCTACAAGATCTTCCCCAGAAAATGTGAGTGGTGGTGCCAACCCAACGTCCGTGTGTGTCTGTGTGTGTGTGTGTCTGTGAGTGTGTGTGTGTGTGTGTGTCTCCGTGTGTGTCTGTGTGTCTGTGTGTGTCTCTGTGTGTGTCTCTGTGTGTGTGTGTGTCTGTGTGTGTGTGTGTCTGTGTGTGTCTCTGTGTGTGTGTGTGTCTGTGTGTGCGTCTGTGTGTGTGTGTGTCTGTGTGTGTGTGTGTGTCTGTGTGTGTGTGTCTGTGCGTGTGTGTGTGTGTGTCTGTGTGTGTGTGTGTCTGTGTGTGTGTGTGTCTGTGTCTGTGTGTTTGTTTGTGTTTGTGTTCTGTGTGTGTGTGTGTCTGTGTGTGTGTCTGTGTGCGTCTGCGTGCGTCTGCGTGCGTCTGCGTGCGTCTGCGTGCGTCTGCGTGCGTCTGCATGCGTCTGCGTGCGTCTGCGTGTGTCTGCGTGTGTCTGCGTGTGTCTGCGTGTGTGTGGGTGTGTGTGTGTGTCTCTGCGTGTGTGTCTGTTCTGTCTGTCTGTGTGTGTGTGTACACCTCTGATAGCAAAGAGTTTCGAATTGCAAAGAAGTGCATGGGGGCAACCCCATGAGCATAGCTGGTTGCCCAGCGAAGAGGGCTATGCCACGGCTGATACTGGGTCTGATCAACCCAGCGTACCTGCAAGTGTTTCAGCAAATAAATGTAACAAACAGCTAGCTACTCCTCCGAGAGAGAGTGTCCAAGTGTGTATCCGACCGGCATTCTGTCAAAGGGCCGGGCGTAGCCGCTTGAATGCTTTTGATACTGTTCAGATCAAGACTGGAATATNGTCCAAGTGTGTATCCGACCGGCATTCTGTCAAAGGGCCGGGCGTAGCCGCTTGAATGCTTTTGATACTGTTCAGATCAAGACTGGAATATCCGAAATTGCTCCCAGTCCTGATCGATTTCTGATAACCTTGATTGTCCACACTTGATTGCTTCAGGAATGCATCTTGAATACTTCTTGATTGCATCTTGATTGCATCTTGAATGCTTGTGGCGTTTGAATGCAAATGCTCCAGCATTGATTGATTCGCTCTCATCTTCGAGACAATCGTTGGACGTTCCGGAAATCTTTCCCTGTTTTCCAACCTGATGTCTTGGACTCAGGAAGAATGGGATGCATGGAAGCAAGGCACCTGGGGGCAACAAACTGCCGCTAGCCCTGCCACACCTCCAAGTTGGACTAAGCCAAAAGACTTCGGAAGTCCACACGGACCATCCGACAAGCACGATACCAATCTTCCAAAAACCTTTCACAGTGATCGTAATTTTTACGANNNNCGCCAAGTACAGGCGTCAAGCTGGGCTCAAAAGCACCAATTGGCGGGGCGAGACATCACCTCGTTAAAGCTTCATGAGCTCTGTTGGCAAGGTTGGAACAACTTTGCTCTCCGTTCATTGGCTCAAGGTAGGTATGCCAGCATACTTTTTGCTCGCTCCATCAAGGAAGCCGCCTTTATGTCGTTTCTTATGCAGAAGTTCCGGGAAAGCAAAGCTGACCTGGATCAGTTCGCTCAGGTGTACTGTGACCAACAAGGTTTCACAGTGGATTCATCATTGAGTGGGTCGGCACAAAAAAGTGCCAAGATGAAGCACTTTTGTGAATCCATTTACAATCACTGCAAGCAGTACCAGCAACAGGAGTTATGCGATGCGCAGGAACGCATCAAAGAACTCGAGCAACNTACAATCACTGCAAGCAGTACCAGCAACAGGAGTTATGCGATGCGCAGGAACGCATCAAAGAACTCGAGCAACAACTGGTTCAAGCACAAAAAGGTGCCCCGACCAGCTCTTCTATCAAAACGCTGTCAAAGCGGCCCTCTGCGGAGGACCCGACATCTGATAACAAAAAACGGCGACTACCGATTGCTTCTTCTCCCGCGTCTCAGAAGCCGGTGAAACCAGCTCAGACGCTCCTTAAAAAAGCTTTTGATCCAAATTTTGAAGCTAGCAAGGTTCTTGAGAGCCAAGCTCCTGTTTCTGCCGTTCCTCAGTCCACGTCGAAGTGGATACAGAACTTAAAATTTGGACCCCAAGCTTAAGGAAGAGCTCGTGCAAAGCTGCAAATCAGCTTCTGCCACAGTAAAGTCCTTTTCCGAAGAAGAACGAACCACGCTGCCACAACGTGCAGCTGATTTCGGTTTCCCGGTGCGCCTTCTGACGACGGCCAAAGAACCCGATCTACTCAAAATCGTCTTNTGCCACAACGTGCAGCTGATTTCGGTTTCCCGGTGCGCCTTCTGACGACGGCCAAAGAACCCGATCTACTCAAAATCGTCTTGGCAGCTTGTGCCTTGGCGTCTTGACTCGAAGATCAATGGCGCTGCGGTTTTCGGGTTTTGTGTGCGTTTTCGGTGTTGGTTCAGTTGGTTCTCCTGCTTCGCCAAACCGGCAATGGAAAACTAGCTCGATGGCGCCAAAGACTTCAATCCTTTAAAGAATACCGAGGTCAGAACTTTATTTCGGCAAAACATCTGACCAATCNTGGCGCCAAAGACTTCAATCCTTTAAAGAATACCGAGGTCAGAACTTTATTTCGGCAAAACATCTGACCAATCTTTTTAATAAGCCTTTTGCTGTATATCTTGTCACATCGGCTCAAATAGAGCCCATGTTTCGGATTGGACCGGACTTTTATGTCGGATCCACAACAGCTTCTGTACAAAAGAGACAAGATTCTCGACTTCGCAAGCTTCGGCAACTGTTGGATTTTAAACCAGTCCACGCAGAGCTTATGCTCCATTGGCAAGTGTCCCATCATCGTCTAGGATCACTGATAGCCATACCGTTGGCTACCATGAATACGTCTAGACAAATTCGAACTCTGGAATCCACTCTGATCCA
>BGNK01002514.1:0-46902 GCA_003297005.1 Symbiodinium sp. clade A Y106 | reverse complement strand
GGTCGATGCCACACCAATATCGGGTGGACCGAGAGTTTCATCGAATGGGCCGCCAATCTGAACTGGAGCACAAAAAACAGCTCCGGCATCGTGTTTGGTGGGTACATGGGCGGAAATTTTGCAAAAAGCCCCTCCGGCAACACAGTCTTGGAAAACTCCATGTGCCGATTGCACCAAGCTGTGCACTCTGTTTCAAAAGACAAAAGATGGGCGATCAGAGAATCAGCTGCCCGGATCGACTACATTTTTATAGTTGCCGATCAAGATTTGGCAGACTTTCCGGCTCGATCCATGCTGAATACCATCGCCGACAAGATTAGCCAGAGGGCTATCCAGGACACTGAAGCCTGGGGCGGATGNCAAGATTTGGCAGACTTTCCGGCTCGATCCATGCTGAATACCATCGCCGACAAGATTAGCCAGAGGGCTATCCAGGACACTGAAGCCTGGGGCGGATGGCGTTCTTCTTAAAAGCATGCACCGTCTGTTTTTAATTAATCCTTGGAGAGGATTTCACAGCGAAAAAGACTGCTGCTGGATCTCTCACAGCTTTCTGTGCATACAGAGTCAACTGAATGCAATGTCGTGTCCGTGGTTGCTCAGTCACTGGCTGTCAACAGATTACACATCACAAGCCATGGCAAAACATCGCAAGCGTTCAAAACGCAAGCGAGCCTCAAGCTCTTTTACAAATAGCTCTTCGTGTTCCTCGGCTCGTTCCTTTTCCTCTTCCTCAACTTCGAGTTCTCAGACAAGTTNAGGCTGCCCGCAAATCTCAAGTCAGGAAGTCCAAGACTACCGACCTTTCGACTTTTCGTCTTAAGGACAAAACTCGGGTCCTCCTTCAAAAGCCTCAGTTTGACCCCAAGGATGGGGCAGTCGTATACAGTACCATGGATGCTACATCTTTCAAAAAACAGCAGGCTTTTAAGGCTATGTCCGAAAAGTGGCATAAGCCCTACTGCTGTCCAAAAGCCACTTGTAAACTCTGCCTCGATCACAACACAAGAACAAACCGAGCAGAGTTGATGCTTGATGTTATCAAGGTGCTTCCACGCTCAACCCGGAGCAACAAGAAGAAGTTTCACCAGATTGTTGACGGAATTTTGAGCAGCACATGAGCAAAGATTCATGCTGCACATGTTACACATTAGGACAGGTTACCAGTTCAGCCAGCTTTTAACTTGGCGCGTGTTTTCTGCCAGTGGCCGTTTCTTGCTCGTGAGTGAATGAATGCATCATGCCAGACCGAACTTTCTCTCGGNCAGCTTTTAACTTGGCGCGTGTTTTCTGCCAGTGGCCGTTTCTTGCTCGTGAGTGAATGAATGCATCATGCCAGACCGAACTTTCTCTCGGTCTCGTTCACCACCTTTGACGTGGCGATCCTACTGGTCCACTTTTGATGGCCTTCACTGGCGGAAGAACTGGTTCCCAGTCACTACAGAATGGCTGTCTCAACGTCTGTGGAAAGACAGACAAAAAGTTGGAGTGGTACTCTGCTGTGCACGAGGAGAGTCCGATTCTTCTCCTTCGTCTCGAAAAAGACAGCGATCCGCTTCCCCATGAACAGTCTCGTCCTTTGAGCGATCGGCCCAATTAATGCATATTCTTCCGATGTGTTACACATCGGTCGGTTCATCTTTCCCGTTACGTTTTGGATATGAGACTCTTAGCATGTCTGAGACTTGCGTGCAGTAATGTACAAAAAGATGGAGAGTCAGTGGTCGCCACTTCCCTTCGGTTGTTCCTTTTAAACGTTTTATTTGAATCTCAAGCGTCTGCGCCCCTCACATTGTAGAGCTTTCTGTCATGCGGCGCAAAGCTGACGATGCTTCTCTACCTCCAACGGGAGACCAATTACCTGTGGGTCCTCGTCCGAACAAAGCCATTCCACAACCCGAGAAGACCAGATTCATTCTGGTCCACGATCTTCCAATTGAAGGACGTGATGACGGTATCACCTCGGTTCGATTTGAAGTACCTGCAGATGGCATCGTAGATGATCTGAAGCAGGCAATCAGTGAGTCGCTCACCAACNCACCTCGGTTCGATTTGAAGTACCTGCAGATGGCATCGTAGATGATCTGAAGCAGGCAATCAGTGAGTCGCTCACCAACCCAAGGTTGTATTTACCTCGTAGAGCTTTCTTTCTCAAGCACCGAGGGGTTCATCAACCTTATTTCACACAGCTAAAAAGCATTGAAGCTGCAGCTGAACTTTCTTTTCAATCTACGTGCACATACTCTCCTCCTGCTATCAGCGTTCCTTGCGAGTTTGAATAGACTACCCCGAAAAACGGGGTACGTGTGTGTGTGTACACCTCTGATAGCAAAGAGTTTCGAATTGCAAAAAAGTGCAGGGGGGCAACCCCGTGAGCATAGCTGGTTGCCCAACGAAGAGGGCTATGCCACGGCTGATACTGGGTCTGATCAACTCAGCGTACCTGCAAGTGTTTCTGCCAGTGCTTTCGCAAGTGAAGTGGCGAGGGGCCAAGCCGAGAACCCCACAAGAACGTAACGTACAGCTAGCTACTCCTCCGAGAGAGAGTGTCCAANACCTGCAAGTGTTTCTGCCAGTGCTTTCGCAAGTGAAGTGGCGAGGGGCCAAGCCGAGAACCCCACAAGAACGTAACGTACAGCTAGCTACTCCTCCGAGAGAGAGTGTCCAAGTGTGTGCGTGCGTGTGTGTGTGTGTGTGTGTGTGTGTGGTTTTATGAACCGTTACAGCAGAGGAGGTTATGCAAGATTCTTCCGTGACAAGGTGTCGTAGGGAAACGGCTGCAAAGGTGAGTAACGCTGAGTACGCACGCAGAGAAGCACCAGCAACGCCTCAAACACAACAACATGTTTGAGCTTGATCCCCGCACTTGACAACCTTCAGTCCTGGAGCCCGGAAACCCGCTTAGGCTTCAGGATTTGCTGTCGCAGGGGCCCCAGAACTTCGGCCATCCCGAGCTGTCATGTGGCTCTCTGATTCTCTGGATGTTCATGCTGAGATGATGAATGGGGTAGGTGGGAGATGATGGTGATGGTGGTGATGGTGAAGATGGTGTCTGCTGTTGGTGTTGCTGTTGCTGGAGATGACCTGCACAAAGAAGACGACGGTACATCTCCTGGCGGAAGTGATTGCTAGTCTGACATCCTGAGTTACTCCTTCCGCATCGGCTCGGAGGGCGTATTGCAAGCAGGCGGTTTCACACGTCTGGTGAGGTTTTAGTTTTAATGCGGTATCATACCGAGGGCATCTGCTGACCTCCGGCCCCAATGCTTCCCGGCAACAGCAGCACGCGCATCTTCTCGCAGGGGCCTCGTGGAGCTTGTTTTGCATAGGGACCTTGCACTGGAAGTCGTAAAGAGGCCCCTTCCCCCGGTTGATTGTGCGAAGTGATGTGTAGCGTATTTCCGTGTTCGGTGGCTTCTGCAACAGAGTGGACCATGAAGGGGTTTCGTGCAAAGGGGTCTTGGATCGGAAGTGCGGGGCATTGGCTGAGAAATAGTGGTCTCGCCGTCCGGCTTCCCCGGGGTCGCCGTCTTTCACAACGGTCAGTTCCCGGTGAAAGTTGAACTTGCAGCTTTAGCCTTTGCTTTTGGAGAGTTGGCGGCGTGTGGACTTGGCGCTTGCATGGGTAGGTGGCAACAGAATAGGGCGGGTAGAATTAATTGCTTCTTCCGGTGAAAATCGAACTTCGACTTTTACCCTTTACGGGAGCGCAGGCTGCCTGTGGACTTGGCACTTGCAGTTGGCAGCCGGCGGCTGGGCCAGGGCGGGTGGAATGAATTGCTTTTTTATTATGCCAGTTGAAATTGCACCTTCAGTACTCATGGGGGAGTTAGCGCGTGGACTTGGCGCTTGCATGCGGTCGCAGCACCTTGGGCCGGGCCAGACTGATGGGAGGCATGTGGACTTGGCGCTTGCACGGGGGGTAGCTGGCAGCCGGCAGCGGGGGCAAGGCGGGTGGAACGAAGTGTCTTCCTAGACGACTTCGTTTCCGAAGGAATGTTGTGCTGTTATGTGCTGTTAAGGATGTGTAGTGAGTAGTTTTGGGGTTTGGCGAGTCTAGCAGTCTAGGATGTCCAATTTCGGTTGATGATTTAGGTTTCAGATTTCGCTTTTGAGGTATATGGTCTCTTGATGGTGCTCTGGCTTGGGGTTGTTGTCGTTCTGGAATTTCTGGAGTGTTGTGCCGACTTGAGGCTCCAACCAATTTCGTTTATCGTTCTTGGCAATGCAGGCTGGAGAGTTCTCCGGGTGTAGTCGGGTTTCCCGGACATTCGATTTCACAACCGCTTTGAGAGGGTGGTATGAGTGACAAGCAGCGTCAAGGCATCAAGTTGTCTCTCCCGGGTGAAAGCTAATCCCTGCCTGAGTGCCGTGGTCAGTAAAACCATGTTCCGGTTCTGCAAAATCATGGCCAGTGCACGATTATGTTTGTTGATTCCGCGCAGACCGGACCCTAATCTTGGAACCGACAAGCATCCAGAGCCTCCTGCCGCACACCCCTGTGGCCAGGGATGTAGCCCGACTCTGGCTTGCAGGCGGGCGGCGGCGGCGGGGTTTCGTCGATCGGCATGACTAGCAGAGAGAAGATCATGGTAAATCTCCAGAGCTTTCTACTCCTTTCACATCGGCTCGGAGGGTGTATTGCGAGCAGGCGGCTCACACATAGGCTGACTCAAGTCTCAAGTCTGTCGTAGGTTTTATTTATGGTGTAAGATTCCCAGGGTATGGGCTGACATCTGGCGGTACTACCTCCCGAAACGGTAGCCGTTTGGCGACGCAGCGCGGCGCCGAGACAGCTCCAGCCCCCCAATCCCAGGAAGCCCGAAATCGAAAGTCCAGTTTGAGCCACCCTAACAGTCTAAATCGTAGTGTCAGAAGCATAGTGGCAGGGTTGCCTGAGGTAGCCAATTATCAATTTACCGTACATTTAGAGCTTTGCAGCTCTGTAAATCATCAAACATCATGCAATGGGGTATTCCTTACTTGCAGCATCATAACGCATTGTAACCCTCGAAAAGCCTTGCAGGCACAATCACCAGTCGGCAGCGTGCCGAAGCAAAGATTAACACAAAAACAGGGGCTAGCTCCTGAGTTTGCAAAATCGCTTGGAAGTATTGTTGATGCATGTGGCAAACTGGATGAGGCATGAAGGCCAGGATGCAGGGATGATGCCTGTAGCTCTACCGTCTGTCAGGTGCCACTTGCTACGGGACGCTCGGCTCCGCAAGCTTGTCTAGACGAGGCGTGCCCGGTCCAGAGAGGCGCCCGCTGCGAAGCCGTAATGCTATTCACGCTGTTCACCTTCGTCATCATGCCCTGAGTGGCTCCGATCTGCTCTGGGGATCGTGTATTAGCTCAGGTCTCGTGACATCTCGGGACGTAAGCACGTCATTTGTCCTTATCTTCGGGGCTGTGAGGGTCCGCCGCCGAGTCGGCCGGAAGTTTGATGCGTTGCTTTATCCCGGCAGGCCCTCTTGGCAACTTAAGTGTAAGCCAGGTCGTAGCCTCACAGCGCTTGAAGTTCGGATTCTTGGACGTTTGACATCGGCTGCACGGTCAGCTACACATGAATTTGCTTTGCATCGCTGTCCGGAGACAGGGAGCTCCAAAGTCCCTGAGTGGAGCTTCAGAGGAACTCCGCGAAGTGAGCTGGGCTAGGGGGACAAAAAACACGCCACGAGTCGCGTGTCCTTGCGGGGTTATTGGCAACGTTGCGTCCTTGGCATGGTGCTGGTCATCCTTCTGCTGACAGGCAACAGGTTTTGCATTTTCACCTCGATCTGTGGAAAACGGCTCGATGCCGGAAGATGTCGAAACAATCCACTAGAAGCAAAGGCGAGTAGAAGGAGCGTTGCAAAGAACAGGTTTCGATGTTGTGAGACTTGCGCTTGGCGTGGCCTTCTCTGTTGAAAAACATCTAGGCATCATGAAGGCTTCATTTGGAGCACTGGGAGGGGTCGAGAGCCGAGCCATCAAGAAGCACCGCACGTTAAACTCCGCCTTCTGCTCCGCCTAGCCGTCTGGAAAACATGGGAACATCGCAACAGCTTCCTTGGCAGACTCTCTGAACTGCAGCGCAGAAGCATTGTTGCCAGGCACTCTGACAGCTCAATTATATGCAACATTCTGAAAGCTTACTTGTATGCACAACTTTCAAAGCTCAGTGCCACTGGTTTTGCGAGAAGCGCGTAGCAAATCGTTTGCATATGGGTTATTGCCGTCACTAACAGCGGTTCAGTTTTTGTGTTGCATTGCTGTACATTGGAAGAGTGAGGGGGCCTCTTGAAGAACTGGCATCACCAAACAACAACAAGAAGAAGCAAACAGCCTTTAATTTTCAATGGCGATCATGGCAGGGGCCTCGGGGCTTTAGAGTTTAGAAGGCATGAGTGTGCATTCCCACCTTTGAGCAGTTTCCACTCGTGGCAAGGAAGGCTTAAGTTTGATGTCCACGTTAGCTGCGTTGGGACTAGAGCAGGTGTCCTGTGAAGCAGCTTCCACGAGATCGTTGCTTGTGGTGGTTGAAGATGTGACGGCAAGACATAATGACATAATGGAGCTTCATACATTCGTGCATTTGTACATATTTTGTGCCGTGGGCAGTCATGCACACCAGTTCTACTCGTCTCCGTGTCAAGTGTGTTCAACAGCCTAGGGAGAGAAAACAACCATAACAAAACCTTGACTCCAAACCACGAGAGTCCCAGTCTTGGACTGTCAGGAGCCCACACTCTTCGGTGTGGAGGTGCGTCTTCTCCCGAAGGCTTGCTGTGAAACCGGCTTCGAACTGGGATTATTGTAGTGCAGTGGGGTCCTGAAGCTTTCAAGTGTCGACCGTATCGACTACAGACTACAGTGAAAGACTGTTGAGACATGCCTGTCTAGGTGTGATAGTCTGCATTCTCTTGCCATGCAAGAGCTGCAGCGAACGAGGCGACAAAAATTCGGTTGCTGAAGGAGGCCCTGCGTGTGGGTTTGACATGTTACTTGTGGTGAAGAGCTTTGGATTAAACCTCGGATTGAGGACTGAGAAGTCTTCCAGTAGCATCGTTGTATTGCGGATGCGGCGCTCTTCCTAACACAGACCATTATCATCCGGCTAACTCCAGCTGTCGAACCAGTAGTAGACTCTGATCCGTCATCAAGCACCATGATTGATCTAATGTCTTAAGCTCCGGTTGCCACTGTCTGTGGCAGAACTACAACACGAATGGACCGAGATATGAAGACCAGCGGGAGTTTGCCTTAGGTGGTATGGTGAGGCTTAGCAACTAGCAATCGAAACGTGCAGACTGCGTCATTCTTCGGGTTGGATGTTGTTTTGGCTTCTAGCTTCCAAATCTTACTTTGCAGATGTGTTCTGGGACTCAAATCCGCTTCAAGCGTATCTTTTTTACAACAAAATCGGGTAGGAATGCTTGAGAGAGAGAGAGTACCTAGGAAGCGGAATTCTGCTGCTGCCCGAGCCTCCTTGCAGTTGGAACTTACCCGAGTCCAGCCAAAGGCGCTCAGAACCAACGAGAGAAGGTACAGCCACAAGCTTTGGTCGACTTCATGTGGGGGTCTCGCAGGCATCTTCGGAAAGCTTCCATGCCCTTCGTATTCATCTGCAGTAACCCTGCAAATCCGACACAAAGGTTGCAATGAACTAGTGCTTCCCTGAAATGGGGCTCTGAAGGAACTGAGCCTGGCCTTGCCTTCCCTTGCCCCAGATGGCGGCCCTTTCCATGCCAATGGCCGTGGAGGATCCGGGTTTCCGCTTTGATGACCCACGGTATAACATCGTTGCATCACCTCTTGTGGACTGCAACTGGAGCACTAGTATGAGCCATGCGCCAGTATAGGCAGGGACCCCAGTGGTGAGATGCGTACGTAATAGTTAAGCTTGTCGACGGGAGGAGAGATCATTGTATCACTGCGCTTAAACTGGGGGCAGGTTGTTGTACAGCAGCCTCCAGCCGTTCTGGGTTTCTCAGCTTGTTGTCTTACTTACGTGGTTGGACCCTGCAAGATTTTTGCTTGAGAACAGACAGGGGCCGAAACCTCAGGTCAGGTCCCCGAGCAAGCTGTCCCTTTCAGAGCATAAGCTAGAAGCAACCTTGTAAACAGAGCCAATTCAGGAGTAGTCCAGGCAGCTGCGAACGTACTGATACCGTGAGAGTTCTACCAGGTTCGTCAGGAGCAGGAGCCCCAATCCCGACCTTTGCATTGACCGCCGATGGCGTTTTTGATTTTTTCGACAGAGTGTGCGACCGCTGGTGACAGGAAGATTGGAGCACCATCAAGTCATTTAGACTTTATAAGCCCTACATCCACTCTAAAAGAACCCTAAAGCCTGACTCGACGAGCCACCGGTAGAGATAGTGTTTGCTGCCGCTGGAGGATGACGGTTTTGATGGCGTGGTAGTGGTCAGGGGAATGATGGCTTGCTGGCTGCTGCTGCTACTACAACTACTAGTACTACGACTACTACGAGGACGACGACTACTACCACTACTGCTACTACTACTACTACTACTACTGCTATTACTGCTACAACTGCTACTACTACTGATATTGCTACTACTACTACTACCACTACTGCTAATACTGCTACAACTGCTACTGCTACTACTACTACTACTCCTCCTTCTGCTACTACTACTACTACTACTACTTCAGCAGCAGCGCAACAACGACTAGCTTGGTTTCTTAACGGAACACGAGGAGTAGGAGGAGGCCAATAGTCAAAGCATCAGCGGCAGCAGCAGAACGAACGAGGGGCATGAGAAACAGCAAAGCATGCTTGTGGGCAAACGACACCTGCCCTGGGTAGTAGCAGTAGCAGTGGTAGCAGCAGCAGTAGTAGCAGTAGTCGTAGTAGTAGCAGAAGTAGTCGTGTTGGTGGCGGTGGTGGAACTTTAAGGACACTACAAGTTTGCAACGCGAACGCCCACCCTGAAATTGCTGTGTCTTTGTATTGTAGGCGTTGTGAAAGTTAAGGCCACTACAAGTTTGTAACGCGAACGTCCACCCTGAAGTTTCTCTATGCTTGTATTGTAGGCGCTGTGAACTGTAAAGACACAATAAGTAACACAAACGTCCATCCTGAAATTTCTGTATCGTTGTATTGTAGGCGTTGTGAGGTTTAAGGACACCAGAAGTTTGTAACGAGATCTTCCACCCTGAAATGACTGTATCTTTGTATTGCAGGCGTTGCGAACTTGAAAGGCGTTGTGAAAGTTAACGACACTACAATCACTACAAGTTTGTAACGCGAACGTCCACCCTGTAATTCTGCATCTTTGCATTGTAGGCCTTGCCAACTTTAAGGACACGATAAGTTTGTAACGCGAACCTCCACCCTGAAAATTCTGTGTCCTTGTATTGGAGGTGTTGTGAACTTTGACGACACTATGAGTTAGTAACGCGAACGTCCACCCTGAAATTGCTGTGTCTCTGTATTTTGGCGTTGCGAACTTTACGGACACGACACTATAACTTTGCAAGGTGAACGTCCACCTTGAAATTTCTGCGTCGTTGTATTGTAGGCATTGTGAACCTTACTAAAAGTTTGTAACGCGAACGTTCACCCTTCAATTCCTGAATCGTTGTTTTGTAGGCGTTGTCAACTTTAAGGACATTATAAGTTCGTATTGCGAACATCCAGTATCTGTGTATTGTAGAACTATAAGGACATTACACTTCAAGTGGTACGAACGTCCACCCTGAAATGTTTGCATCTCTGTATTGTTTCGGCCTTGTGAGCTTCAACGACACTAAAATTTTGTAACGCGAACGTCCGCGCTGAAGTTTCTCTCTTTGTACTGTAGGCGTTGTGAACTTTAGTGACACTATAGGTTTGTAGTAGTAGTAGTTGTTGTTGTTCTTGTCATTGTGTTTGTGGTTATTGTGGTTGTCGTCGTCGTTGTCGCAGTTGTCGTTGCCGTTTTTGTTGATGTTGTGGTTGTTGTCGTTGTTGTTGTTGTAGTCGTTGTTGTGCATGTATGCAGGCATGTACATCTCACATGCATATATCTTCGGCTTGCCGGTTGCTTTCGGGACACCCGGCTCTAGTTCTTATTACCACTAAGTTACTACTACTACTACTACTACGACTACTACTACTACTACTACGACTACTACTACTACTACGACTACTACTACTACTACTGCTGCTGCTACTGCTGCTGCTACTGCTGCTGCTACTGCTACTGCTACTGCTACTGCTACCGCTACTGCTACTGCTACTGCTACTGCTACAACAACTACTACTGCTACTGCTACTGCTACTGCTGCTGCTACTGCTACTGCTACTACTACTACAACTACTCTACTACTACTACTACTCTACCTACTACTCCTACTCCTACTGCTACTGCTACTGCTACTGCTACTACTGCTGCTACTGCTACTGCTGCTAGTACTGCTACTACTGCTCCTACTGCTACTGCTGCTACTACTACTACTACTACTACTGCTGCTACTGCTACTTCTACTGCTACCTCTGCTGCTACTACTACTACTAGTACTACTACTACAACTGCTACTACTATACTCCTACTTACTATATTAATAATTCCACTCCCATTCCCCCCCTCACTCCCTCTCTACTGCTGCTACGGCCGATTACTGCAACGACTGCAACTACAAATACAACAATAACTACTGGTACTGCTAAATATTGCTAACTATTACTACAACTGCTACTACAAATACTGCTGCTACTGCTATGTAAGGCGCCAAAGCTTAGTAGCAACGGCGCCACAGAGCCAGTCACCTGACGCTCACGATGCATCGTGTTTTACGAGAGATCGTCCACGTTTTGCATAACCTCTCGTAAGATAACCGAGGTTCAAGCCGCTTTTTCGACCCCTAAGATGCCCCAAACCTTGCTGCCTCCGATGTTTTCGCCCCTTGAAAATCGTTACCCCCGGCTTAAGTTACTAATTTATATTAGGACATAAATAGGACGCTCTTAATTCATATAAATATACGTAGGACAGTACTAAGTTTTGTATAAAATGTAGTAGTAGTCGTCGTCGTAGTAGTAGTAGTAGCAGTAGCTGGCTGTAGCATTAGCAGTAGCAGTAGTAGTAGTAATAGTAGTAGCAGCAGTAGTAGCAGCAGCAGCAGTAGGAGTAGTAGTAGTAGTAGGACCGTTCTTGCCGGGGCGTGGTGGGGGGTGGGGGTGAGGAGATGGGAAGGTTGGGGGGTGCGGGATGGAGGGGGGCTGGGGGTTGGGAGGGGGATAATGGTAAACATGGCAGCCTCCAACGGTTATTTTGCCGCCATTCTGGCTTGCACTTAGGGTACGCGAGTCGATGATGATGATGATGATGATGCTGATGATGATGACTGTTCGTATTCTACAGTTTGTGCGGTTTAGAGGGTCTGTTTTCCTGCATGCAGCAAACTGCTTCGCCACCCTTGTGTTCACGCCTAATGGGTGCCTTCTCCTCCATACTGTTCCCTGCTCGCCCAACGGTATAAGCGACAGGTGGTCGGTAGGGGAGGGGCGGCTAGTAGTCGTAGTCGTCGTAGTCGTAGTCGTAGTCGTGTCGTAGTCGCAGTCGCAGTCGCAGTCGTAGTCGCAGTCGTAGTCGCAGTCGTAGAAGTAGTACTAGTAGTAGTTGTTGTTGTTGGAGCAGAAGTGAAAGTGGTAGTGGTAGTCGTAGTGGCAGTGGCAGTGGCAGTGGCAGTGGGAGTGGGAGTGGGAGTGGGAGTGGCAGTGCCAGTGGCAGTGGCAGTGGCAGTGGTAGTGGCAGGGGTGGTGGTTTGTGTATCCATTATGTGTTGTCTATGATTTTGCCTGTGCATACGTCTGAACAGATGCAGGTAGGCACACGTAAGCATTCGTATGTGAATGCGTCCACATGAACTCGTCCAAAGCCTCACTACGTTGGCTGTGCAGGGCAAGGAGGACGAGTCTTGGTACAGCTGGCAGCCAGAGCGTGCGCCGAAAGGCCAGGTGGCAGAATGAAGGTTTCTGTTCTTTGTGCTCAGGTTTGGTGGTATTGAAGTCTTCAAGCTGGGAAAAGTTTATGGGAATGTCACAGCCTTGAACCTAAACCTGCCCCTGGCCTGCCCTGATTGCCTAGCAGGCAACTCGTGGGATGCAGCAGGCTGGAATTACGAAAAGCCCAACACTTCAGGTGTGCTTTGGGGTTTTGGCTCTGTTCCTCTTGCTTGGCTGTCGCGGTGCAGAGGATGTCTGCCAACTTTGCCGCGTCATGGTAGTCTAGTAGTTACCCGTTTTGCTGCGGCAGCGGAGAGGCCGTAGCCAGTCTTTGTTCCATCCTTTGTTGTCAAGCAGCTTCAAGAATCCTGACTTCAGGCCCTCAACCCCAAACCCCAAACCAGGGACTCGGAACCCAGAAACCCAGAAACTTCAAACCCGTGTCGATCCCTACGCAGTCCTTGTTCGAGGGCCTGTGTGCTCCGGCAGGCAGCGCTGGCAGTAGCCAGGACTATAATAGTAGACTTGAGTATGCTATAAGCTACTTCAATGTGGCAAGATACCATTATGTACTAAGATGCCAGACTCACCTTCATGTACTGAGAAGGCTTATAAGGTTTAGGCGGTTTAGGGCTTTACCGCGCCCCAACCCCTTCTCCCACGCTTGAAATGAAGGT
The DNA here is from genome assembly GCA_003297005.1 of Symbiodinium sp. clade A Y106. NCBI lineage: Eukaryota > Dinophyceae > Suessiales > Symbiodiniaceae > Symbiodinium > Symbiodinium sp. clade A. The sequence continues at coordinate 34,287 of BGNK01002514.1, read as the reverse complement.
ATGCTTAGTGGCACAATCAGCTACAGTATGTTATCTTGAATATTAGGGAAGGCTCAAGTAGTATATTCGAACAAAGTACTGTCCCTGCATGAAGCCCTGGAGCTCACAGGCAGCAGCCGTGGCTGGCAGGCCTGCTTGGGCAGCAATTCGGGTGGGCACAAAGGTATGCACGTTCAGATATACTCGTGTCAATATCCACAGCAGTCCGAAAAACAGGTGGTGGGGTCGGAGCCGATGGGCCCCCAGTCACCTGGGAGAGGACCTTCTAGACGGACCATACCACTTGCTTCCAGAATCCGTGTATGTCACGTGTTTTGGTGTTTTGCCGAGCTTGTCCATCAACGCCACAAAGGGATGCCCTACACGCAGCTTTGTGTCACCATCTGGGCATTTCAGTGTCTCGCGGCATGCTTACCATGTCAGGAGCCATGCGATCCGGGGAAATACCTCTTATCCCTGCTAAAGGCGGGGGACTGAGGGGCCGAGTGCTGCTGTTGCAGTGGTGGTCGACGTCGTAGTAGTTGTAGCAGGAGGTGATTACAGGTATGCAGTAGCTTGAGCATGGTTTTCGGTGGTGCATCGCACAAAACATGATGCCAAGCGCCGTATGTCTGAAGCGTACAATTCAAAATGCCTTTGTTGCCCATGGCTCATGTTGTTGCGAGGTCCGAAATTATCATGTGACAACAGCGCCGAATTTAGACTGTAGATTAGTTTCTATCCGACCGGAAGTGTGTTTGTGATCACCGCGCTGTTCTCAAACGCCATTCCTGGTCCCCAGGAAGGGCCAACTCCACTACAGCCTGGGCCTCGGAGTCCTTCGAATCCCTTCTGAGCCGCATCACTATAAATAATGTAGTGTAAGATAACGTGATGTGATAATATATAACATAGTACGACATTTCATGCTTCTTGTTGGAAGATTTGGACGGACCTGAGGTTCGAGGCTTCGGGATTTGAAGCTGCAGAGCTTTGGGTTATTTTTGTTCTTTTGCTTGGCGGTAGGACATGCGGGCATGTTACGGTATGCTGCCAGGGCCTAGTTGCCCGGGTTACATCTCAGGAAGGGGGGCCCCCGTTTAAGATTAAGGGGATACGATCAGTAGCAGTAGCAGTAGAATAGAAGTAGAAGTAGAAGTAGAAGTAGACGTCGTAGACGTTGACGTCGTAGTAGTAGTAGTAGTAGTAGTAGTAGTAGTACTAGTATAGTACTAGTAGTACTAGTAGTAGTATTGTCGTAGTATTGCAGTAGTATTGTAGTAGTATTGTAGTAGTGTTGTAGTACTATTGTAACAGTAGCAGTAGTAGTAGTAGTAGCAGTAGTAGTAGTAGTAGTAGTAGTAGTAGTAACAGTAGTAGGTAGTAGGTGGCACTAGGTGGCACTAGGTGGTAGTAGTAGGTAGTAGATCCTGTAGCAGTAGCAGCGGCCGAAGCAGTAGCAGTAGCAATTGCACTTGTAGCAGCCGTTGTAGTTATGACTGTAGTTGTAGTAGTGTTTGTAGTTGTAGTCGCTGTTGTTGCTGTGGTTGCTGTAGTTGTGGTTGTGGGTTTGGTTGTGTATGTTGTTCGATGGTGAGTCACGTGCTCCTTGCATTGAGGATGTGAGCTGGGACGTGCCAGAGAAGGTGCCGTCCTTGGGACCGACACCGCACCCAAGAACAATACCAGGAGCACCCCTGAGGCTTCGAAGGCCACCCCAGTTCGAGTGACCGCCGAGGAGCCCGGAAAAGTATCATAGTGCGGCCCTGCTGCATGTAGTACTTTAGCAACCTCGTGCCAACTGAAGGCCAAAATGAGCGATTACACAGCCCCGAGCATGAGAACACGCGATCCGCCGCACACTCCCGTCTAAGTAAGCTCCCTGGCAGAAGTCGAAACTTATGGAGTCACAGCAAAGTTAGAGCCGAACACACGTATCGCGCCTGGCGCCCAAATCCCGAGCGAGCTTAAGCCCCATCCTTCGAACGCTTGTCGTTCTGAAGCTTCGAGTCTTCAGAAAATCCTAATCTCTAAACCCAAACTCCCCCGCTGACTCCGTGTTTGGAAGTCTTAAAGCTAGCTATAATTGACAAGAGCCTCCAACAGCAAGAACTACTCCACAGCTGCGGAAGGCTGGCAACGTCGATGGCTGGAAGGCCGATTGGAACACTCAGCACCATGGCAGGGCACCCTGGTTTTATGGGTTGCACATGCCGGTCTGGATTAGAACTATTATCCATCCTATACACCAAGACCTTACCTTAACTACCCTGAACTTGGAAGTCAAAGTCTTCACCCAAAGCCTGGAACCCGAAGTCCCCGAACCCACCCCAAGAACTTGCACATGCGCCAGGCTTGACGGGGTTTTGGTTTTGAGCTTGGGGCCGATAGAGGTTGACATTGTAGGGTACTGTAAGTCTGTAAGGGCTACATACAGGCTCGCGTACTCTAGGGCTTTAGGGTTCGTAGGTTAGGGTTTAGGGCTCAGAGTCGAGAGGGGCTCTTGCGATGTTGTACTTTAAAAGCTTTTTCTTGCTTTCCCACCGCCTCGAGCCTTAAATCCCAAAACCCCGAGCCCACTCGTGCATCCAAATCCCGTTTGGGAACCTTAAACCCTGAACCTTTAAGCATTTAAACTGGAAAATCCTAGGACCACCCTGTTTCGCCTAATCTCTAAACTGACCCTAAGCCCTAAGCCCTAGTTCCTAATTCCTAAATCCTATAAAGCCCTGTCACCTTACCTTAAACTACGTCTTTTGCAAGTTAACATCATGAAACCTAAAGTCGACCCAGGGTTGTTCAACTTGTCCCATAGTACTGTAAGGATTGTAATCGGGATCTTTTCGGCACTGCATCAAAGCCGGTTTATGAATCGGCGGATTTCATGAAGCCCCGCAGCATCTGAACAATCAGTGCCACTATGTCTGCAGAGTCTTTATGTAAATGTAGCAGAATATGCTCCAACCCCTATTGCAATTAGTAAAGGCCCTTTGTCGCTGCATCTTCGTGGAGCCTTAAGCCGCTTGGCGTCGCTCCCGACGCCCTCAGGCAGATTAAGGCCACGGTCTAGGGTTTGGGGTTCAGCGGTTTAGGGCTTAGGGTTAGGGTCTTCATTGGCGGCAGTGGCTTGAGGTCTGGGGTGAGGTTAGAAAACCCATTGAGTGATCGCAAAAGAAGAACACACAAGAACAGTCAGCCTGAAGAAAAGGGCCCATCGCCAGTTGAATGTCCTCCACAGATAGATAGTGTAGATGCATCTAGAATCTAGTTGCCTGTATATTATATTCAGAGTACTGTAACGGCAAAACGGTATCACAGTCAAACTCCGGCGCAACACACTTTGAATGGCCTTTCCCTTGCTTCCGCCCCGGTCTGGAATTTGAACCCTGCTCCAATAGCATGGTCCGCAGAGGGGCCTGGGAGGGTTAGCATCAGAGAGAAAGCTTATGGAAGACTGTGCTGCTCAAGCAGGCTGAGGCTTCCCGCTGGCAGGCCAGATGCTGTTCCCATACTTCTGTACTTTCTCCAATGCTTGTACAAATACCATCACGGCAAAGTCTATTGCCAATACGAAAACGACTATGAACACGAATGCTAATCCGAACGCTAATATGAGTACGATTACCAGTACGAGTACGAATACTAATTCGAGTACAAATTCGAATGCTAATACGAGTTCTGATGCTAATGCTAGTTTTAATTCCTTTATGAGTAGTAATACTTATACGGCACGATTAATAATACTCACGCAAACACTAGTATCAATACAAATACTAACACGATTACTAGTGCAATACACATACATCAAATATTAGCACGAACCCTAACACTGTATACTAATACTCATACTCACTCGATTGCTAATACTGATGTTAACGGTAAATCGAGTACGAATGCCAACACTAGTACTGGTGCTAGTGCTAATATTTATGCTACTTCTCATGCTATGCAAATACGAATACGAATAAACATGCTAGTACGAATACCAACACTAATACCAATACAAATACTAGCACTTATACAAATGCTAATACAAGTACACGTATTGGTACCAATACTGACACGACTTAGACTAAAGATAACGATTAAGATTAGAACTTAAGCTGAGGCTACTGCGAAGAACTGTACCATATTGTACTGTACTATCCTACACCATGCTATGCTTCGTTCTACTATAGCATACTTTTGTTGAGAGTTCCCCTTTTTTACCGGCCTTTCAAGTACTGGTCGTGATTGCTGTGCCGTAGGCTGTGTGGACGGTGCCGTCAGTACCATGTCCTAGTACATGCACGCCAGCCAGCCAAGTCGTGCAAGAGCTTGTGCAGTTCGTGTCTTACTCTCCCCATGTGCCTGTGAGTCTTGCAGCTAAAATGTAGGCCACCCGTTCGAGCCACATCCTATACGGCAAAATAGAGTGCTGTTCTCTGATTTCGTTTGTTTCGTATTGCCAGCAGTCTTTGCAGGGGCACGAGCCGCGTGCCATGGCGGGGGGCCTCAGCGATCCGAGATGTAGCCGGTTCGCCCCTATAGGCCTTTTTGGGTCTAAAAAGGTTCTGGGTCCCTGACACCCCTCACTCCCCCCCCAGGTCCTGAAAGCATGAAACCAAGGAACACATCTGAAGCCCTACGCCCACTAAAACCCTTAAAGTTAGAACAGCAAGTATATGCACAGACCGTGTGTTCGCCGTCGCGTAGCCAGAAGCTTCTTGCTTTTCAGTCGCTATTACCATGTAAGGTCGAGAAAATCAGCGTGCGAAAGCCTGAAACCAAGTTTGGAAAGCGACGTCTTGCTTGTTCGAAAAATCGCTGCTCTGTTCAGTCCTGACACAGCGACAACAGGAGATTGCCAACCCCCTTCCGTAAACCCCGGGTCCTGACTGCAAGCCCGGGATTTTTCGGGACCTAAATACCCAAACCCTCAAACCTGGCACTTTCTTCGTATATTTACGTGGCCCAGCGGGGGCTTAGGGCAGAGGGTTGGGGATCTCAGCATGTTGTTGGGATGGAAAGGGTGTGAGCATACTGTGAGGCACCTCAGCGATAGCATCAGCCACGTTATTGGGACAAATTCCTGAACTCGAAAGCCTGGAATTATCTAAGAACGAAATTTTAACATCTAACCCACGGTCGCACAAACGCAAAAAGGCCGGAACCCTAGGTTGAACTGAAAACAACAAGATGCAACACACAACGCTCCCTCAGAGCAATGAAGACTGAGCAAGTGCCATTCATTCAGGAGGTACCAGCTAGTATCTAGTATTACAGCATTGCGGCCCCACATCACAACATAATGGCAGTACCGTATACCCGGTTGTAGTGTTGGCGCATGACAGTATGACGGCATCATGGTATTGTAGCAGTCTAGTGACCCCTACTAGTAGGGTAGACAGCCTACAGACTGCACATGACGCAACCCAAGATCCTAGACCTTGAAGCCGGGAACTTACTTCCTAGCCCGGGGTTGAGGGGTTTAATGCTGACACTGTCGGGGTTCCGGTGCTCAGCAATGTTGTTTGGGTTGTAAGTAGGGTCGTATGCAGAATTCAGGGTTACATGGCTCTAGGGCATATGCATAGGTTATCTGGTTGAACACATGTACCGACATGCCGGGTCTGGGCCGGCCTTGGCTGTGGAAGTTTCAGTGGGAGCGGAAGGTGGACTAGGAGTTTCTTTGGATCGGATGGGACTCAGAGCGTCATAGAATCATCACCTTGGGTGTGCAAGGTGCTCAGCTTGTACGTGGGAGGTTTGGGACTTTTGGCGGAGGCGGGATTTGGTTGGCAGTGGCAGTCGACATCTCCGCTTAGAGTTTTAGGTGTGTAGTTGACGTTGAGGCAACCTTGCTGGGTGCCACAAGCCGCCACAGCCTGAGAGGACCGGGGCTCGAAAGTCAGAGTTTAGGGGCAACGGACGGAGGGCTTCAATCCGAGGCTTTGTGGCTGTCGGGCTACTATTTCTATGATAGGAATGAGGGCCCGCAGTTGTCGGTTGAAAGCCCCCCTGTTTTTGAAGATCCAGGGAATGTCAGGGTTTAGGAAGTTACTGGATTTTAGAGTTGGGTTGTATCCGGGTATTTTACGGGGCTTCAGGTTGGCTTAAGGCTAAATTTTAAAAGGGTTTTGGGCCTTCGTAGCAAGGATTCCCAGGAATGGGGTTTAAAGTTAAACGGGCTCTGCACAAATTGAATCTTAAAAACCTAAAGTCCGTGATTCCGAAACCCACCCCGTTGCACCACGACTAGCCCCCATGGCGACTCCGCAGCCCAACTCTGAAACGCATCAAAATCGTAATTATCTCCTTGTCCTTGCTCCCCTCCAACGCAGACCAAGAGTCTTTCAAGCCTCGTACAGAACAAGCAAGGACGGAGTAACGAAGACCCACTGACAAGCACAATTCCATTGACCCCGCCACAAAGCGAAGCCTCGCGAGACCATGCAGGTTGTGCCTTCTCTTGCAATGCAGCCGACACCCACGAGAGTGAGGCGGTTGGAAAAAGATCGTTGATGCAGCACGTTCTTGTTTTCTCTCCTGCATCTTGTTGTGTATGCTACCTAGGTGCATGTATGTATGTATCAGGTAGACAGGTATGTCGGTATGTAGGTATTCAGGTATGTATGCATGTATGATTGTATTTTTGTATGCCTGCGTGTATGGGTACATATGCGCATATGTACGTACGTAAGTAGGCGACTAGGTAGCTAGACAGGCATGCACGTAGGTATGTATGTATGTATGCATGCATGCATACAAAAACGCGGTGGCATAGTCTTCGTTTTAGGATGAATTCGGATAGATGTGTAAAACGGGCGAATGGAATGGTTTTGTAAACGACAGGTCGCTTATCTGATAACGAAGTGTGTAGCTGACTTAGTTCATAAAGCGGTACATCTATAGTTGAGTATGACATATGGGGTTCATTGTTTATATAAGCAGCATGTAGCATACATTATACAAGCATAAACATTTTGTGCACATGCATATCCTCGCACATGTTGGATTGAGGGCTTGAGCGATTGAATACAGCATAATTAATTATAATTACGTTGAGACGTAACAGATGAATCAAGAAGCAAGGCAGAAATGCATCAATGGCGATATCTTCGGTGATACATGTCTCTGTGTGCCTGCCTGTAGTGTGAAGTTCGGGTAACAGCGTAACGTCATGCGGATGAGCGTCCATGCATTCGATTCTTCTCAAGTCGTAGGAGAGGCTGGGACCGATGCAGGCCAGCATGTGGCCCGTTTTGAGAACATGTTTGTTTGCTCCACGGAGCTAGGTATTCCCACCTGCGTACTTACGTGATGGAGACGTTTTTTGTTGAGCATGGTTTGCCAACAGTTCCAATCGTGCCGTCGCTGTGTTACTACTAACACTGTTGGCATCCTCACGGGGATGTGCTCCGAAGTCCCCATTACTGCATCGGCGGGCACGGCCGAGCTCGCCGGTAATCCCAGCGGAGTTGCCGTGTAAGGGGTCTTGAGTTCTGTTTTTCGGAAGGATGTTAGGTAACAGTGCAAGCTATCCGGGATGAAACTTCCAAAAGCTTTTGCACGTAATGTCGTCCGTGGCAGGGTTGGCTCGCGTGCTTGCTTGAGCCCTTATGGACTTGAAGTTCGTGTTTTCATGACGCTTTCCCATTGGAGCCTGAGCGGGGCCAGCATACAACCGTCATCTTGTCCGAATGTAATGGAAGAGTTCCGTCAGTAGAGTGAGTCCTTACAGGGCAGAGCCAACCTGTGTTAGGCCGATTCCAAATGCACTGGGGTCAGCTTTGATGTGCCCGGCAACTCAGTTGTCGCAACAACAAATTTTCACATTGCCATAACTAAAGTCAGTTTTGTTGCTGGAGCCTTGATTTGCAGAGTTTCACTACAGCCTCACCGCGCCCCACCCTAAATGCCAAAGCAATCAAACCCATAAGTTTGTACCACGAACGTACACCCTGAAATTTCTGTATCTTTGTATTGTAGGCGTTGTGAACTTTAAGGACACTATAAGTTTGTAACGCGCACATCCACCCTGACTTTTTGTATCATTGTATTGTAGGCGTTGTGAACTTTAAGGACACTATATAAGTTTGTAGCGCGAATGTCCACCCCGAAATTTCTGTATCTTTGTATTGTAGGCGTTTGAACTTGGAGCACACTATGAGAAGGTAACGCGAACGTCCACCCGGAAAATCCTTGAAATTGTTGTATGCTTGTATGGTAGGCATTGTGAACGGCAAGGACACCGTAAGTTGGCAACGCGAATGTCCACCCAGAAATTGCTGTTTCTTGGTATTGTAGGCATTGTGAGCTTTCAGGACGCTACACTATAAGTTTGTAACGCGAACGTTCACCCTGATTTTATTTTATCTTTGTTGTACTGAAGGCATTGTGAACTTTCAGGACACTACACTATGAGTTTGTAACGCGAATGTCCACCCTGAAATTTCTGTAGCTTCACATTGTAGGCAATGCCCACTTTAAGGACACGATAAGTTTGCAACGCGAACGTCCACCCTGAAATTGCTGTGTCCCTGTAATGTGGCCAGGGAGACTTTCCAGAAGCGCTTCGAACCTCCGGCAGCTGAGATTCAATACTTTATTCTTGCTGTGTGTGCTTGTGTGTGCGTGGGTCCAAACCCTACATACTCCCAAACTTTCTGTAGCAAGACTGGGGCATGTGACCACCTCCAAGGTGCATGCGGGCATGACTGTCGGCCTCATTCTTCGCCATGGCTGTTTACCGTCGAGTTCATGGTTTAAGATTAAGGGCTTCGGGTTTCTGCGCAGTATTGCGGGCATGTTCCCCCTGGCATGTGATGCCTGTCGGCATGTTGTTTTGTCGCCATAGTTTGCTCATATTTCCAGCACTTGTGGAGCTCCCATGCGAATCCTTTCCTCTAATCTCTAAAGCTGCCTTCCCCCCTGCAACATTTAATTAGAATCCAGTAAAAAATCAATTAAATCGAAGACAAAGCCGAACATCGAGCCTAACCCAATCAAAATCGAATTTAACACAGTTTGAATTCACGGGACAAAAGGACCGCAAGAGTCAAAACGTTCGGCTTTGCGACGCCCAAGCTAGTCACTTCGGCCCCTCGGTGCAGCTTTTGGACCTTGTCCTTGCGGGGGCGTAGGGCGCAGGAGTTTTTAGGGGCTAAGGGTTAGGCTTGGGGCTTATCCTGTTCTTGTGAGGTTAGGGCTTTAGGGTTTACGGCTACTGGAATTCCAGGGGTTTGGCTATCTAAGGTGATGCAGGGTTTGTCCATCAACCGTATGGCATGAAATCGAATGTGTCGGGCCCTTGGTGTAGGATTTTGGACTTAGGGTTCAGCATTTGCGGTCTGCACCTGTGTGTATGCATGTATGCGTACATGTGTGCACATGTACGTACGTGGTTATAAGCCGCTAGGCAGGTACGCAGGCAGGCACGTAGGTAATGTTTGTTTGTATACCAAGCGCGCATTGGTATGGCATTCGTTCCAGGCGCTTTGATGGGGAAATGGGTACAACGGCGAATGAACATTTTTCAAACGACAGGTCACTTATGTGATAAAGCAATGCTCAGCTGACTTATTTCATAAAGCGGTACATCGACAGCTGAGTATGACGTATAAGGTTCATAGAAGCAGCATGCAGAATACATTATACAAGCATATACACCAACATTCTCGCGCATGTTCGATTGAGCGATTGAATAAAACAAAACCATACTAACGCAGAGAATCAAATCAACCAATGACCAGGGAAAGAACGACCAAGCAGATAAATCACCAATCAAGACAGAAATACATCAATGGCGATAACTTCGGTGATGCATGTCTCTGCATGCCTGCCTGTGTTGTGCGCGGGTAACGGTGCAAGGGCATGCTGATGACACGTCCATACATTCGGTTCGAGCTGGTACAGTCTCTCAAGTCGTAGGAGCGGTTGGGACCGATGCAGGCCAGCATGTGGCCAGTCTTGTGCACATGTTTGCTCGATGGAGCTAGGTATTCACACATCATACTTGTGTGATGCAAGCCATTTTTGTTGAGTATGTCTTCCCCACAGTTCCGATCGTGCCGTCGCTGTGTTACTGATATTTTTGGCATCCTCACGGGTATGTGCTCGGACATCTCCATTACAGCATCGGCGGCCGCGGCCGAGCTCGCCGGGAATCCCAGCGGAGTTGCCGTGCAAGTGGTCTTGAGCTCTGTTTTTCGAAAGGATGTTAGTCAACCGTCTATTTGGGTAGGCATTATCCGGTATCAGATGTGTCCGTTTGCAAGCTATCCGGGATGAAGTTTTCAAAAGCTTTACGTGGCAGGGTTGGCTAGCTAGCTTGCTCGAGCCTTGATGGGTGAAATTAATGTTTTCATGAGACGAGTTTCATGACGTGAGTTTGGAACGACCTCAAAGCCCCGGCTTACTTGGGGTCTGAGCAGGCCCAGCATATAAATGTCAATTTGTCTTGAGAATGGAGCAGATTTCACAATGCCAGCGCTGAATTTCGTTTTGCCACTGAGTTGCTGTTATTGAATACATACCGCTCCCCACCCTAAAGGCCAAAGCAATCAAGCATAGGCCGCACGAACTTCAGCTCCAAAGCCTCTTGCAAGCAGTGGCGCAGAGTTCCAAGGTTTGGCCGTGGAATGGGAGTGAGGGCAAGAGAGAGTGGTGCATACATTAGAATGTGCTCAGACATTCGGCGACAAGCAGCAGCAATCAAACACACCGTCCGTAGTCTTGCCCGCAGATGTACAGGTAGCATCAAGCGTTCAAAACTAGATGCTCTTTGGATGCCTGTGACCCCGGGCCGGCAGGCAGCGATCGCAGCCTTTGGAGCATACTGGCAACAGTGGAAAAGTTGGACTGTCCGCAGCCTCGAAGTCTCGATCTCGTAGTCAGGGATGGAGAACCATGCGATGGACCCACGGTTTTTGAACTCTCTGGAAGGCGAAGCAGAGGCCAAAGTGGCGGACTTCCTCCTTTCCAGCTTTCACAGCGAGAGCCATAGCCACTTGGTTCGCCTCCTGCAGCAAGGAGTGCACTTCGGAGGCACCTTCCGCCACTGGGAGCGGAGTTATCCCGAAATCTTTTTGATTAAGAAGATGCCTATCTTAAACTCTCACGGTACCCATCAGTCTTGTTTGCAGTGATATTCAAGGCAGCATCAGCTTTTGCCATGGCCAATCCTTGGGCATCGCAGCGGGAGCAGCGGTAGCGGCGGGCGAGGCGGGCTATCCCAAGGAGGCCGCAGCCAGAGATGAGCCGCAAAAGGGGGGTGACCTTGGCGACCTGCTCTTCAAGGAGGCAGCGGAACAGACACGGCACGGAGTCCTGATCCTGCAGCTGACGATCGGCTACTTGCGGCCACGAGCTCAGTGGCTTGCTGTCTTGCTCCGAGGCCGCAAAACAGACTGAGGTGGAAATGGAGAGGGAAAGACCGGAAACCCACATCTCCAGTTCCAAGCAGTAGGTCCAGCAAGTCTTCGCTTGTCTTAGGAGGAAAACGTGCCAGGAGCAACAGGACCTTCGCACCTCGATACCGGTGAAAAAAGTGCAAGGAAGCAAAAAGGCCACGGGGGGGCTTTCATCGGTTACAGTCTCTGCACACCCAGCAGCATGCACACAATCCCACGCAAAAAGGTGCAGACTCCGTAAACTGGCGCACACCCAGGCGACTGCTCGAAGCAACAGCCAGTATGGCTCAGTATGGGTGCTAGAGCACACACGCGGGCACAGCAGACGGCGTGGACGTTCACAAAGCCACAGCGTAGTAGGACGATGATGCAGATTGTCGGTTCACGGGCTCATGGATGAATGTAAGATAGGGTTGGAATGAGTGAACTGACGGCTTGATTGGCTAACTGTTCGATGAACGAATGGTCGCGTTTTGTGTTGGTTAGACTTGCTGTGGAACGATGGACTGGTTGGCTGCTTGCTTGGTTAACCCAGTGGTGGATTGCATGATGATGGTGGTGATCTGTCGTTGTTGTTGGTGGTGGTGATGATGGTGATGATGATGCTGCCGATGGTGCTGACGATGATGACGACGACGATGAGGAAGACACGGATGATGATGATGATGATGATAATGAATATGACCGCGAGAAGGGCCATCATGATGGTGATGTTGCAGGTAAGGACGACAGGATTAATTGTGGCCATGGTGTTTTGTCTTGTGGCCAATGGTGTAACGATGCAAGATGTTGCGGAGCACGGTGGACACTGAGATGGTGATGAGGTAGTGTGAGTGTGCTTCTATTTTGTTGGTGCTCTTGTTGCTCATTTTCATGTTTTGGTCGCAAAAGAAGTCTGCGATTTCAGCTTTACACTGCTCGTCCCACTGCGGCTGCTGTAAGATTTTGCTTGTATTCTGGTTGCTACTTCTGCTGCTGCTGATGTCAGTCTCACGTCAGATTGGTTGTGTTTGTTGTCTTACTTCAGCTGCAATGTCGATTGTGTGATTGTCGCGATCCTTGTGCTGTAGTTGCCGCTGTTGAAATGGTTTTGGTTTGTGGGGTCGTGGTCTTGATCATGATGGCGTTTATGGTGGCCAGTGATAACCCTAGTGGTGGTTGGCGATGGTGATGATAGAGTTGGACCATGGAGATGATGGCATCGATGGTGCTTACGAAGATGCACAACGATGCGTTGATGATGATGGCGATGATGAACGCTGGTATGATGCAGCTGGTGTTGCTTTTGATGAATGCCAGTGCTGACCATGGCACTGATCCCGAGGGCGCTGGCGGTCGTGGTGGTGGTGGTGGTGGTGGCGGTGGTGGTGGTGGTGGTGGTGCATTGTGCTACTTAGAATGCTGGTCATTGTTGTTGCTTGCACTGCTGGTTTGAGTTCATGTTGACTGTGCCTTCTTTGCTGATTTCGTTTTGACGCTATGACCCCAGACCTTCTAAGCCCGAAGCCCCGCACGCCCTAAAAATCATCAACCCCAAACGCTGAGGTCGCCGGACAGCGCTCGGGACTTTGGATTCCTGCGCAGGCCTTTTGTAGGATATTTTATGATACTTTGCAAGGACTTTAGAGGCTTCAGAGAGCTTGCAGGGCCCGTTTTTACTTGGATTGCAAGGGAACCCATGCAAAACCATATTCAGCCCTATGAACAAACTCCATTCAACAACACTAAACCCTAAAACCTTAAACCCTGAACCCTAAAACCTTAAACCCCAAACCCTAAAACCTAAAACCCTAAAACCCAAACCCTAAAACCCTGAACCCTAAGAGCGTCTCAGGCCGGAGCTCGTGCACGTCTTGGTCTTGAGTGATCACGGGCCGGAGATTGTCAGCTACCGACCTGCTTTTGGGGTTTAGGGCTGTGGAGTTCAGGTTCAAGGGTTTAGGGTTTAGGGGTTGAGGGGCTTAGGGTTGAGGGGCTCAGTGGTCAAGATAGTTTGGAGTAGTTTACACTCTTAAGACTGTTTAGGGCTCACGGGTTTAAGGGTTTCGGTTTTGGCTTCTAGCAGTGTCGTGTCACACGGTTGCCAAGTGAATTAACGTATGTCATGGGACAAGAAGGAAAGCATAGCTTCTGCAATGTTCCCCCGTCGTGTGACACTTAGCAACAGCCCTAAAGCAAATCAACGACAACCGGAACCCTACCCTGGCAAGGCCCCGTCTAAACCCTGGAAATCCCTAAGCCCCAAGAGCTCCAAGAGCTCCAAAAGCCTTAAACCCTAAACCCTAAAGCCCTAAAGCCCTAAACCCCAGGTTGGCGAGAGCTGATCGAGAGCCCGGGGCTCTTCCGGCGAGCTTTCGGACAGTTGCAGGACGAGGGAGCACTGGAGGAGGTGGGCTTCGGGATTTAGGGCTTGAGGGATTTAAAGGTTAGGGCTTTGGGGTTTAGGGCTTCGGGATTTAGGGGCTTGGGGTTTAGGGTACTAATTGTCGCGTCTAAGTTTGTAACGCCAACGTCCACCCTTTTTTTTTGTATCTTTGTATGGTAGACTTCGCAAATTTCAATTTGCACTATAAGTTTGTATCGCCAACGTCCACCCTTGAATCCTTGTATCTTTGTATGGTCGACTTTGCAAATTTCCAGGACACTGTAAGTTTGTAACGCCAACGTCGACCCTTGAATTTCTGGTTCTTTGTATGGTAGACTTTGAAAATTTCAAGCACTGCTCAAGCTTGTAACGCCAGCGTCCACCCTTGAAGCTTTGTATCTTTGTATGGTAGACTTCGCAAATGTCAACGACACACAGTAGGTTTGTAACGCCAACGTCCACCTTTTTTGTATTGTATGGTAGACTTTGCATATTTCAAGGACACTGTCAGTTTGTAACGCCAACGTCCACCCTTGAATTTTTGTATCTTTGAACTGTAGACTTTGACAATTTCCAGGACGCGGTGAATTTGTAACGCCAACGTCCGAGCTGAAATTCATACCTTGTCAAATATGTTAAACCTTGAAAAGAACAGTTCATCCATGATGCAAATGTTGCTCCTCGCGCTACCATATGGCTCGGATCTTCTAGTCGGAAAGAACACTACTAGTCGGAAAGACAACTGTTCTGGTGAGTGTTCTAGTCGGAAGGACAGCTATTCTAGTGAGTATTCTAGTCGGAAAGAGCACTCTAGAGAGCGATGGGTCGTTCCTTGACGCTTTCGTCTTCGTCGACGCCTCCATCTTCGTCGAGAAAGCAGGTCGGTGCACCATGACAGCAACCTGAGAACCTGAGATTTGTGTAATATTGTGCAAGGTTCGAAGAAGCGTTGCCGCGACGAGGCCGGGCTGCTTGTCTCCCTCCTTCCCCGAAGCCGAATCTTCCAAACGCTTCTTTGTGCACAAAGCCTGTCGTTCAGTCATGTGCCAGACGCCTGGAAACCGGGCACACAGACGACGGAACCCAATGCCCGGTTTTCGAGCCGTTCATTGTACCAAACGCCTGGAAAGCGGGCTCCAGCCTTGCTTTCGGGACACACACAGACGACGGAACCCAACGCCCGGTTTTCGAGCCGTTGATTGTACCAAACGCCTGGAAACCGGGCTCCAGCCTTGCTTTCGGGACACACACAGACAACGGAACCCAATGCCCGGTTTTCGACCCGCTGATGGTACCAAACGCCTGGAAAATGGGCTCAAGCCTTGCTTTCGGGACACACACAGACAACGGTTTTCGAGCCGTTGATTGTACCAAACGCTGGGAAACCGGGCTCCAGCCTTGCTTTTGGGACGCACACAGACAACGGAACCGGTTTTCGAGCCGTTGATTGTACCAAACGCCTGGAAACCGGGCTCCAGCCTTGCTTTCGGGACACACACAGACAACGCAACCCAATGCTCGGTTTTCGAGCCGTTGATTGTACCAAACGCTGGGAAACCGGGCTCCAGCCTTGCTTTCGGAGCTCGAGCGATTGAGTTGGCCAGAAGCCTGAAATTGGCTTATATCCCTTTCTGCAGGAAGAGGTTCTGGAGATCGGCAATTCTTCACAGCACAAAGAGGCCCAAAAGATCTAATTACAGTGTCAATTGAGTTTCGCTTGGTGCCAAGCAACCGTCAGGTTGAAACTTTGTCCGACTTGTCTTGCGTCTGCACCTTAGTCAGAAGCTGCAGCCACCAGACCAGCAGCTGCAGACGTACTTGATCAGGAAGAGATGCGCGTGAATCCGCCAGAGGCCCGCTAGTTGAAATTGATAAGTCACCCGAGACACTGGGGCAGAGTTGAAATTACGGATGAGCACTCTGTCGATCTTCGGCCAAGTCGTTCTTCGGCCAAGACAGGCTGCGAAAAAGGGCACAGCCCCCTTGAAGGGCCAGCAAGTCGAAAAGGCCAGTCGCCGGGTGGCTCAGAATGATGTGCAGCACGACACAGACTTCTCATGGCTTGTGACTGGGAGAATATAAAACCTCCTCTCTCGGTTTCACTCCTGTCTGGTCTTTGTCTGGGAGAGCGAGAGCGAGAGAGCTTTTTGCAAGAGTCGTTGTGCACGTCGGCGGGGGTCCGGGGCTGTGGTTGGATTTTGTTTTTGCTTGCACCAGCCGCAGCCACAGACAGCAGCAGCAGCAGCAGCTCAGTGGCGGATCCGCCGATGGAAGGTGACCTTGGCATGTTCGGGAGCGGGGGGGTTCCGGGTACCACTAGGTGACTTGTCGACAAGCTAGTTTTGTTAGATTTCGCAATGCATCGTATGCGTAGTCATCACAGCAGTGTTCAATTTGCAGGTTGTTCCTGTTCCACCTTCTGCAGAGGAGGCCAGGCCACTCGACAACACACTGTCATGAAGCCACAGTGCACCTTAACATGCTTCGATTGCAGGCAACGTTGCGAAAGCTGACGGTGCCCAAACTGCAAGCTTTCTTGCGAAAGCATGGCCAGAAAATATCTGGCAAGAAAGCGGAGCTCATCCAACGTGCACTGAACGTGCCTGCCTGTAGGACGGAGCTGCTGGCCACAGACGGCTGACTTGGCCTACCGCAGCAGGATGGAGTCGGAGTCGTTGGCCGACGGTGGAGCCAGAAGGGAGTCGGAGTCGTTGGCCGAAGAGGAGGGCGAGCTTCCTGAAGGTAGCATGTGATAGTCGATCTGCGACAACTTCATAAAATGAAGCCATGGTGTTATTTCCGTGTTTATGAGGGGCTTAGTTGCTTGCAATTGGGAGTCAAGCACCCGAAGAAGCAGACTCGGACCGCGTCGGCTTAAATCAGTCAGTCGAACAAGCAGCTCAAGAGTCGAGGAAAAAGCTAGTCGGGCACATCCCATCACTCAGGGTGCAATGCATTCAGCTGCTTGGGAACCTGAACATCACTCAGGGCTGAGTCATGCGTGCCGATCTTGTTTTTTTTGGCGTGGTGGCCTTGAATTTTTTAGGCGTGGTGACGTTGAAAGTGAGTCATGGTTCACGTCCTACGTTTCTGTAGAAGTAGCAGTAGTAGGAGCAGTAGTAGTAGTAGTAGTGGTGGTAGTAGTAGTAGCGGTAGTAGTAGCCGAGTAGTAGTAGTAGTAGTAGTAGTAGTCGTGGTAGCAGTAGTAGTAGTAGTAGTAGTAGTAGTAGTAGCAGTGCTAGTAGTGCTAGTAGTGCTAGTAGTGCTAGTAGTGCTAGTAGTGCTAGTAGTGCTAGTAGTGCTAGTAGTGCTAGTAGTAGTAGTAGTAGCAGTAGTAGTAGTAGGAGGAGGAGGAGGGGTAGTAGTGGTAGTAGCCGTCGTAGTAGTCGCAGTAGTAGTAGTCGTCGCATAATAGTAGTATAGTACCGTAGTAGTACACTGTTGTTTGCGGCAGTTTTGCATTGTCCGGCTTGCGCAGCTTGTGCGTTGATGCAGGGTGGGTTGGGGGGGGCGGTTGGGGCGGGGGCAGGGAAGTCCATAGCACCCTGCTGGGGGGGGGGGGGTTTAACATTCGCATTCTCGTTTATCGAAGATCACTTTGGACGATTTTGCACCTGCGTTTTCGGCTTTAGTCGTTTTCCACCTGCAACATCCCATGCTAAGGCAAGCAAGTCCCAAACAGCGGCCGAAACAAATGCTCGCGACAATTAGTAGTTTAGGGTTTGAGGGATGTAGAGTTTAGGGCTTTAGGGTTTAAGGTTTAGGGTTTAGGGGTTTAGGGTTTGAGGGTTTAAGGTGTGGGTTCTGGGGGTTTTTGAGTTTGAGGTGGCCGGAGAGCTCTTCGAGTTTTTTGTGTGATCCCTTACAGTAACCCTTTAAAGGACCCCTTTAAAGGAACCCTACTCAGGCCCTACTCTAGTTTTTTAAGGCCCCTATATTAAGCCCTGTTGAAATGTAGCGTTCTTTTTTTTCAGTGGTATTGTTTTAGGCGCTGGGGTCGTTAAAGTTTTTATGTTTTGAGGGCTGGGCCCTAAGCGCTACACCCTAATATAGGGGCCCAAATAATTGCCAGTGCAATTTCTTGGGGCTCCTTATCATAACTAGACTGCAGTATGCCCCAAGCCCCTATTCTAATTATGAAGGCCCCCGAAAATAGGGGACCCTAATGTAGTACCCTAAATAGTAGGATCCTTATTATAAGGACCCCCCCAAAAAATAAGGTACCCCTATTTTCGGAAACTCCCAATACTAAGCCCTACTGACTTTTGAGGTGGCCGGGATGCTTGAGACTCGGGCCGCAGAGCTCAAGGAGCGGAATGAGTTCGAAGATCCCTGGTGCATGCTGCCGCTCAGTTCTCTAATGCCAGATCTTTAAACGCTTTGGGCTCTTATTGTTTAGTGGTAGTCTGAATGCTCAACCTTCGTATTTCTGTGGCTTATTCCGGGAAGTAAGGCCTGTGTACGAGGTAATCTTCGCGCTGCTCCATCAGTCCAGCAGATACAGCACCCGAGACATCGCAGCGGCTGAGAACCTCTCGAAAGTATACCGCGACGCAGTCGCACAGCAGTACCCCTGTACTGATCCATAGAAAAACAGAGTACTCGCTGTCTTTCGAAAGAAACATTTAGGATATTTTGATTTTTCTTATTCTCATATCAAGGGGATAGTAGTGAGCCGAGGATTGTTGTTACTAGTCATGCTATCATGGTTATGACTGTCATGCATTAGGTATTAGTACTGTATTTATTGAGGGGAAGTCCTAAGCCTTGCATCCTACGCCCTCAAGCCCGTCATTATTGTGATTGGTCTTGTTCTTGTTGAGAGGCATCCTCTTCTCATTGTTCTTACTATTGTAAGTATGATTATGATAAGTAGTATTGAAGCCCTTCTCATTTTTTGCTATTGGCAGTGTTATTGTTGTTATTCTCCTTGTTTACTAGCCCTGAGCCCTAAACCCGATGACCATTGTTAGGGAGTTGGACCCATGAACCCTAAACCCCTAAACCCCTTAAACCCTTAAGCCCTAAACCCTAAAACCCAGGTGGTATAGGCCAGGAAGAGAGGATCAAAGAACTGGACCAAAGGCTGCTCGAAGCCTGGAAGCGGCGCGGCTAGGGATTTCTTTAGGGCTCCGGGTTTAGGGCTTCGGGCTTAGGGTCTGGGGCTTCGGGCTTAGGGTCTAGGGTTTCGGGCTTAGGGTGTAGGGTTTCGGGCTTAGGGTCTAGGGTTTACGGTTGAGAGTTTAGGGTTTAGGGTCTAGGGTTTAAGCGGTGTGAATGCTTGTTTAATGATAAAAAGAAAGGTGCAGATGTGTATCTCAATACATGTATATGTATGCACATCACCAATGTATATAAATACTTAAAAAAGTATGTATGCATGTGTACATAATATCTGCAACTAGGAGCATCTCGCTTCCTAAAGGTATCGTTTTTCGTTCAAGGCGTTTGGATGTAGGATTACGGTTCCAGTGTTCAAGCGGGAGTTTCCGAAAATAGGGGACCCCAATATAGTACCCTAAAATACTAGGATCCTTGTAAGAAGGACACCAAAAAAGGCACCCCCTATTTTCGGAAGCTCCCAAGTGGTGTAGGGTTTGGGGTTCAGGTTGAAGCAGCACCCTTATGCCATCTGTAACCTTGATCGGTGTCTCATCTTGAAACTGAATACTAGGAAAAATGGTACTGTACTCGTCTTCTTGAGGGAATATGTAGGTAGTTCACTAAATTAGGGGGCGATGCCTTCCTTTGGGTTCCTAGCAATGGGCCCTGAATTAGAGAACTACCCGAGTACTGCCGGGACGATCCGAGGGTGGAAGCGGTCTCTCAGCCGAAGCTTCAGGCGCGGCCTGGAATCTCTGGAGCCTTGCAAACTCGTGCTCTATACCATTTAGGGTTTAGGGTTTAGGGTACCATACCCGGAACCCCGAAACCCCCAACCCTAGGCCAGAAATCGAAACCAAGCTCTGTTTTCCTGCAGTCACGCGATGAAACAAGATCACGAACCTCATAGGTAACCTCAAAGGAACCTTTTTAGGAACCCTCATAGGAACCTTTAAAGGAACCTTTAAAGGAACCCTTCAAAAAAAGAAACCCTAAACCCTAAACCCTAAACGATCCAAAAAGAAACAGAATGCTGAAGCGATTGCACCCTCCAAGAGGTTTAGGGTTTAGGGGATAGGGTTGCTTATAGCCTTCTCTCGGCGTCTGTCGCTTCGATTTGTTGAGTCCTTCTCGTTCAACTTGTGACTCCGAGGCCGTGGGCGTCTCTTACTGTGTCTATGCCTGCCTCTTCTCGCCCCTTGCCCTCATGGCCCCCATCGTCTCGACAATCTTAACATCCAAGAAGTTCCAGAATGTCGGAAGGCAGAGAAGTAAAACCCTAAACCCTAAAGCTGAACTCCGGGTCCCTCCGCCACCAGAGCCCTTCAATAGAGGCTGAGCCGACCTCCGACAGATCGGATGTGCAGCAAAGATCCTTGCCAGGCTTCCGGCCATTTGAAAAGGCTTTGAGGTTCGTGTACCATATAGGGATTCATAGTATCAGGGTACCAGCCCCCACTGTTGATCTTGCGATCTTGCACTGTGTAATTAGTCCCGCTTCTGCCGTTCAACAGCCGCACGGACAAACACAATTACCGCGACACAGCGACTACCACCATCACCACCACGGCCGCGATAAAGCTGATGGCGGTGGTCGCGAGGATAGTAACTACCCACCACCCATGTTGCCGTAAGCTGCTCGTGGGGTTCTTTTGAAAACGGTGGCGAGTATCGCCACCATGGTCATCGTCACTGCTTTGCATGCCGGTGACTATTGCGCTTGCTCAGTAACCGTTGACTCGAAAATGGTATAGCTCTTGTTTGATGATCGATCTCTGTTTCGCCACAGTTCTTTTTCAATACTTCTACCATCGTGCAGTTCTTGCTTTTGCTGGCAGCAGCAAAAGTTGTGGTCTTGGTGTTTGCAGTCGGGGTTGTTAAAGTTGGCATGGTGATTATTGTTGCTTCTCCTTGTCGTGCTCGATGTTGCTCCCTGCTGTCGTCGTTGTCGCCGCTGCGGCCCTTGCAAGGCTGATTATTACTTCATGTCATGGGGTTCAGTGTCTAAGCAGCTCTCTTTTACCTGTCTTGACCCTAATGTAGTACCCTAAATAGTAGGATCCTTATTATAAGGACCCCAAAGTAAGGTACCCCCTATTTTCGGAAACTCCCACCCTGTCATCCAGCTGTGTCGATCAGCTGGCCCGAAGGCCTCCAAAGAAAAATCCCCAAAATCCCAAGCGTTGTTCTAGGTTCCTGAGTACTACCCTTTTGCCCTTTTTAGTTTAGGGTCCCCTTATTAGCAACCAAAAAGTAGGAAAAAGGGTACCCTTATTATAAAGGGGTTACTCAGGAACCTAGTTGTTCTCAGACAAGGAGAGGACACTGTCCATTTCTACAACCTCGCAGGCGTCCAGGCTGCAAGTTCCTCACCTCTTCTGATTCTGGCAAGTATGCTCTCAACATCCTCACTTTTGACCTTGGGCTGGGTATGCTGGTCGACGTCAGGACATAATGCTGGAGACATGGGTAGTCGATATCAATTGTAGTAGGGCTAGCAAAGATTTCCGGCTACCAAGCCCGCCCATATTAGCAGATTGGAAAGTTGGCTCGTCAGCAACGTTGTAGAAATCGCTGGCAGTGCGCAGGGTTCATGGCTTAGGGATGAGGGTCAACTTGACCACCGCACTCAACGACGGAGCAGACATTAGAGGTAGGCTCACAGTGGCTTTGCACAAGTCAGATGGTGCTGGTCAGGGCATCGACTCGCATTCACAAGTGGTCGTTGTTTTGCTCAGGATCCTTCGCGGAGATGAGCAAAGCGCAGCTTGCCTTGAACTTTTCACAACTGGTGAAAAGGCTGTCACGGCAACTAGTAGCATCATGAGTAGTATGTTGCCACTGTTGCTGCTGTTCCTCCTACGGCTACTGACGACGGCACCTAAGACGACTAGGATCACCTTGTCAAGGCTTAGGGTTTGGGGAGTATGGCTCTTGACTTCTTGCTTGCGCTGCTGAAACGATGTATCTGAAGAGCACATGTGGTCGTGGCTTTATCGCACATTCGCACATACTGTTCTGCCATCACCCAACCGAAAGCCCCCAAATTCACGAGGCTCAACACAAACCCAGAAAACCCAACAGCCTGAACCCAAGCCATTCATTTTCGGAACCCCGAAAGGAACCCTAAGTCCCGTACTGCTGCTACAGTCATTCCGATTCTTTTCCCTGATGTCTTCGCCACATCTCCAAAGGAAACTCCGTGAAGCCTTTACTTGCCTCGAGGGCGTGCGGATGCGCCGAAGCCAAAATGGGGCGTTACTTTCGGGGCCTCGAGAATTTAATAGTTAGGACAGGTTTTTGTGGGGGGCATGGGGCATCTATAGCGCCTTACGCGGGCACACGGTGAGGGCCTGAGGGGGGGCCTTGCGACGCGGGCGCCTTTGGGGTTCCAGGCTTCGCCTACTGAAGTGCTCTTAGGGGTTCTAGCTTAGGCTTAGGGCAGGATTTGGGAGGTTATGAGGGGTTAGGGGTTAGGGTTTAGGGTTTAGAGGGGGTTTATGAGGGCACAGAACTGAGAGCTTTAAGGCTTTCAGACTTAGCAGCCTTGCGTCCGTGCGTGCCACTGAGCATGAATTCCTTGCAGGTCCAGTCCAAGAGAAAGGTTAAGGGTTTAGGTTTGGGGGCTTATTACGGTTGTTATTAGATAAGTTATGATCGATAGAGTTGATACTCTAAGTAAGGGTTCTGATCCGCAAGGGCCTCTTCAATTTGATGAGAGTGTTTGGGCATGTTAGTTAGGAGTCCCTGCCGAATACTATGGTATGATATACCCCAAAAGCTTGTCCAAAACATGAAGCTGCTTCGGTGCAAGGGTCGTGAAGACTGTCAGGCTTAAACCTCTGTCGAAGCCAGATGATGCATGAAGCAAGAGCAGGATGTTGTCAGCGGCCCTACACCTTGAAATGCTACTCCCAGTATCCCAAGTCTTGATGAGTGCCTGAATTTGAACATACTTCCCGCGGCTCTTAAACTTCCTGGCCGGCATTGCCTAAACTTGGCCTAAACCCCCCAAAAGGAAGCGCCTGAAGTCCCGAACTCTGCTTCCATGCTCGGTACCTTAACCGAGCAAGAGGGAGTGTAGCTCTTTTTCTGAGTAGGGAATATGCAATATCAGATTATTGTCCATTGGGTTTAGGGGTCAGGGGTGTGTGTGTGTGTGTGGGAAGTTTGCGTAGGGTTTGGGGTTGATAGAACCCAGAAATAGGGCCTTTCGGTTCGGCAAGACCCAGGGTTTAGGATTTAACAACCTTGTTCGCAACAGCTGTTCAGGCATTTTCACGAGGAGCGCGGCGTGCCCTTCTTTTCTGTCCTGCGCTCAGGTTTGTGAGTTCAAAAGGAGCCCGCCCCAAAGCCAAAACTCCACAGCCTCAAAGCCCCCTAAAACCTCTAAAGCCTAAAACCTTAAGTCTCTAACCCTGGACGTTAAGCCCGGAGGAATCCCAAACTCCTAACACCCACAACGAACCTTACCAGAGCCCGAATAAGGGCCTGGGATGTTCGGGTTCCAACATGCACCGAGCTTTGGGTACTCCAGACGCCCCCCGCGTTTTTGCGCCTTCGGGGTGTTTTTTCCTTCAGGGTTTAGGGCTTGAGAGTTGAGGTGCTTGAGGGCTTAGGGGTTTAGGGCTGGGGCTTCAGGGTTCGGGGATTTAGGGGTTTTTAGCTTCAGGGTTTCGGGGTTTCATGGGTGTTCTTTGCTGAGAAGTCTCCAGGCATCCTGCAGGGGCGGACAGGGCCGTTGCTTCACAGGTTTAGGGTTTTAGGGTTTAGGGGTTTAGGGTTTAAGGGTTTAGGGGTTTAGGGTTTAGGGTTTAGGTGCCTAGGCAACTGGCTTCCTGGCCTCGAAACGACCCTTTTCTAGTACTCCGGGTCTTGTCATTCGGGGATTGAGTGCCCTCATCAGGCACGCTCTGTTGGCCTTCGAATGGAACACAGAAAACCCCGCCACTACAACAACAGACACCCAAAGCCCACTTTAAGAAAACGCGCCAAACAAGCTACCTAGGTGAAGGTGTTCCGGATGGGCTCCGAGGAGGCCTGCTCCTGGTATTCTCACTGTCAGTGCTGCTGGGTTCTGTCTGTGTTCGGATATGCCGCAGAGCTTTCTTACGGAGGTGTTCGTAAGATTGCTGCGGTGGTTTCAGCTACAGGGACAGCAGTATCTGCTAAACATGAGACCTGCTGGTTGTCGGATTTAGGGTTTGTTTAAGCAGCTACACCTGGGTGGCTGTCAAAATTATGGTCCCTTTTTGGGTCCTTCATATAATACGGCACCTAATATTTAGGGTACCCAAAAAGGGACCCTAATTTTGACAACTACCCACCTGCTTCCCACAATTCAGCGCGCTCCGTTCCAGCCTGGTCCTCACCATGGCTGACCGCGCGGTGAGAGGTTTCAAGTCTATACACTCTAGACCCCAACTTGTGCAAAATTTCGCAAGAGGAGCTCTGTGTGGTGTCTTGCGTAGTTGTTGGAGGTTTCGCTCCCACCACTTTACTTTGCAGGCTTGGGAGTAGGTGGTGGAACATTAATTGCAGGTGCAGGTGTTCAGGTTCAGCATACGCATCTCCATGCGAAAGCAATCGGGCTGTCTAGGTCTGCAGGAGTTTAGGGCTTAGCCGAGTCGTTGACAGAGCTGGTTCTTCAGTCTATGTTTTACCATCAATATAAGTACTCAACATTGGCCTCTACATGGAAACTGTCGGGTTTTCCAGGCTTCCGGGATCTGAACTGCCACAAGGTCCGTTGCGACCTGCGGTTGTATCATCTAAGCCGAAATCCAACCCGAAGTCCGGCCTTAGACCAACACCTCACTTTCCCAGGACCTGATAAAGGTATCTATAGGACCTGTCAGTAGTCCTCCAAAACCTGCTGCAAGTCTGAACAGCAAAAGACACCATGGCCCCTAAACCCCGACGAGGAGATTCCAAGAGCAGAAAGTTATACCCAAATGGGGGAGCCCGAGGCGGGGGCAAGGGGCTTACGGACAACTTGAGCCTTTCAATATTGCAAGCAGAGGCCACAAGGCACGATGAGGGTATGTGTGCGTGCATGACCGTACATGCAGGCTGGAGCGCATGTGTGTGTACGTATGTCTATAGCATGTATATGTATATGTATATGTATATGTATATGTGTATGTGTATGTGTAACTCTATATATATGTATACACATGTATATGTAGATGTACATGTATATGTGTACATACATATACACCTACCTACCTGCATACATACATACATACATGCATGCATGCATGCATGCATGCATGCATACATACACGTGTGTGTGTGTGTGTCTGTATGTACGTATGAATGCAAAGTAGAATAGGTCTGAGGTATGCAACATGTTATGACATCAGGGATCGTTTCCTAAGGCATGCTTTGGAGTCTGGGGAGGTCTGAAGAAACAGAAGCGGTGCTCCCGCATAGATTGGGCCCCCAAATCCCATCCTCACTTGGAGGCCCTTTTGACTTAGTAAGTCTACTTAGTATCACCTAGAAACCATATTATAATCTCCATAACCCACCTTACTAACCCTACTTACTAAGTCAAAAGGGCCTCCAAGCAGAGTCTGGTCACTCAGGCCCCTACGTTACCCTTCTCGATAGTGCAAGGGTATGAGGAGAGCCTGGAGCTCCAGAAGAGTAGCGGCAAGGATACCCTATAGGGTTTAGGGTTTAGGGTTCAGGGTTTAGGGTTCAGGGTTTAGGGTCTAGGAAGTTGGGTGTTATGGTTTGGGGTCCATCTTTCACTTAAGTCTCTCAGGGCCGAGTGGAAGAGCAGACCGGCAGTAACAATGTATAGTCACAGCTGCGGCGTTACATTTTTTCGCCGTGGAGCTCTCGTTTCCTGAAGCCTTGAACTGTTCAAGTTGACGGAGTTTGCAAACGAAAAAGTTAAAGAAATCCTTACAGGGAGCCCTTGCAGAGACCCTCAAACGAAAGCCCCTGAAGTCGTGAAGGAGCTCTTCATCGTCTTCGGAACTCTCTCCCAGGAGCCTTCTTCGAAGCTCTTCGAGGTAACCGAGGCCCGAAACCCTTGACTCCAAAGCAAAAGGCGCAAAGATGCACTGATATGCAAGGATTCTGCCTTTCGGTTATAAGGGGCCCTTTTGAGCGGGTTTCCAGACACCCTTGACTGTGAGATAGGGGCCGCGCACGCAGGATCCTAGTGCTGCGGCCTTCGGGTTCAAGTATCAGGTATATCAAGCGCTTTCGTTTTGGGGCTTAGGGAATGGGTTTAATGGGTAAGGCTAGGAAGTGCAGCTTGCAGTCTGGGTTTAGTGTGACCGAGCAGCTGGCCTCCAAAGTACACCGGTGCTGCATCGGCCTGAAGCCTAACCCCAAGAAACGACGGCGAACGCTTGAGCCAAAGAAAGCTTTAAAGCCCCTGGAGCCTGAACCCTAAGCCCTGGTTGGTGTTCTTGGTGTTGGCGGTCGAAGTGGCTGTGTGGCTGTTGCGCCTTTTTTCTTATAGGGGTGCAGAGATCGGCGTAAGATTGTCGGGTTGTATGAGGTTCATAGGCTTTCGGATGATGGTACGGCTGCAGGTTAAGGGTTCGTATTGCTGTCACTCCGCCCGGACTCGTCAGGACAGTCACAAGTCATAGCCCCCAAAGACGCCTCAGAGCAGCAAGCTCTCCCACCAGGCTGAGCGAGAAGATGAGCTGCTGGTGGAAAAGGCAAGGAGTTGCTTTTTTTCTTTTTTTTTTGGGGGGGGGTTGGAGTGACGGGGTGCCCATGTCTTATGCTGTACGTAGTGAACAGTGTACAGAAATAGAAGGAAAGATCAGATGGCCAAAGACCGAGCTACGAATGCAGACTCGACACAGATGACAGCGGTGCTCAGAATGTCTCTAGAGTGTTCAACTAATGTTACCTACGCAGCGTCTTGTCTCGGTAGCGGCAATGCGTCCGTTTCCTTCATCTGATGCGAACGTGTCCGCAGCAGTTCGTCGTCGAATCTTCTTACCTAGTGGGTTCTAGTGGTGAGAGCCAGTTCTGACATTGAACGGATGGGATTCGTTTGAGCAACCTTCTTGCATTCAGTTGCATTTTATCATCCGGTCTGGCGTTTGATGATATGACCGCTACCGGTGCCACCATCACTACCAGCATGAAGACTAAAGATAAGAATAGTCATAAGAAGACGGGTGATGCCTCGAAGCCTGGGAGCCTCTGAGCCCTAAACACCCAAGGTATCCTTGTGGGAACCTGCATAGAACGCTTGTTGAACCCAGTGGTTTTCCGAAAGCACCAGGAGCTCGAGTCCGTCGACGCCAATGTGCGCGATAAGCGAGGGGAGACGGCGGCTTGCAAAGCGAGCCGCCCCTGGGATCAGACACAAGTTTACACAAGGTTTCCGTTTTTGCGGATCTATACTTGTTCGGGCTGCGGTTATACCGAGTTTCCAGTGGGTTTCTATGAGGCATCTGTTGACATTCGGTGCTAGAACCAGCCGGGACATGCACGTCTCAAATGCTTTTGGGGTTGTCACACCTTCAGGCTGATCGTATGACATGCATTCTCTACGACTTGCGCCCCGAAACGTGTCCCGGAGGGTCTAGGATGCCAGATCTGCGAAGTCACTTCTGTGATTCCAAGGAAACGGACACTTGAGAGTGCTCCGGAGACTGCAGCTGGCAAGAGCAGACTTCACAATGGCAGAGACCTGGAATTATGATGGGGAGTTTTCTTTTGGAGCTTAGGATTTTGGACTAATTTTTGGGGTTTGGCGAGGGTGATGGGCTGTTGCATGCACCAGGAATATTTTGTGAGGATGACCTCACACACCGACCATCCAGCCTGAGTGCATTAAATGAACCAGACAGCACTCATATCGATCCCGCTGTCAGCTATGCTTGTACTAGTGCTCAGCAACTGTTTCAACCGTTGGTCATACTAACGCTACTACGAGTGCAACTACAACCGACTCTGCTGCTCCTGCTGCATCAGCTGGTACTGCCTGCTGCTACCAGCATTATCATCACGACGACGACCGACACGACTGCAACTCCTGCTGCTGCTGCTGCTACTACTACTACTACGACGGCTGCTGCGAACAGTGCCCATCTCCTCTTTGTCTTATCATGAACATCATCGCTGTCACCACCATCGCAATCACCATGATCTTCTTGTGAAAGTTACCCTGAATGCCTTCACAATTTTTGATTGCTTTTCCATTATGCATGACAATCATCACCACCATCGCTTCAGCCACCACGGCCATCAGCGTCGACCTCATCATCCCGCTGATGCCATCGACAGCAGCCGTGCCATCGTAATCGTCGTCATCATCACCATCATCCTCACAATCATCACCGTTATGACAGCCGTTATCGCCATCGACCACATCATCGACTTCATCAAACTGTCACCAGTGATCAACTGCCAAGTTTTACGATGGAAACGTTGAAAATCGTGTGTGTGTGTGTACGTCCTTTCGCATATGTGCTGTTTCTGCGGCTCTGGCCCTTGTGGCTGCGGTGATAGTGGCTGTTCTCGTTGTCGTCGTCATTGTCGTCGCTAACAGGTAGGTAAGAAGACAAGCAGATGCATGCAAGGGCGCAGATACATGTGCACATCAGCATGTACATATGCATGTCTGCTGTTGCTCGCCATTCGTGTTCCTCAGGGCGCTCCTTTTCATTCCCTTCTGCTACACTTGGACGACCTGCAGCCTCACCAAAGCAAAGGTAGCTAGTAGACTGAGGACAACCAGGGGGCCAGCCCGCTGTTCCTGGCCTGTCAGGAAGGAAAGGAGTCCTGTGCCAGGCAGCAGTCAAGAACAAGTTGGGCCCCACAATACTAGGGATAGTGGGGCCCGTTTGGAAGTTGGAAATATGAATATAGAGAATTTCTGAGGGGCCATGCTCTTCGGTGCTGGGTTGATCAGTCGTAGTGACTACGTGACAGTAGATGCGGCGGGCAGGGCATGGGAGCTTAGCCATGTGGAGTGCTTCCGCGAGCGAAAGGTACATGTACTAATGCCAAATTCAATTCTAATCCCTAACCCTAAACCCTACCCCAAACCCTGTTCTGAACCCGTCAAACCCCGACTGAAGGTTTTTGTCAGCAGCTTCTTGCACCTGACAAAGGAAGCCCACTTGTCGGGTCGCTGCAGCCTGAACCTGGGGGTCCAATATCGACGTTTGAATAGCCGGTAATATAATAATCCTGTAGTCCTTAAACAAGCATAGTATAATATGACCGAGAACCCTGGTGTCATTCCTTACGCCCCATATCTTCCCTTCAGATGCTATCTTGTATCCTGGGTCGTGACAGCCTGTGGCTCTCAAAACTAGCAGCCTTAAACCCAAAACCCTCCATGTTTTGGAAACCCCACTAAAACCCA
This sequence comes from Symbiodinium sp. clade A Y106, assembly GCA_003297005.1. NCBI lineage: Eukaryota > Dinophyceae > Suessiales > Symbiodiniaceae > Symbiodinium > Symbiodinium sp. clade A. The sequence continues at coordinate 5,087 of BGNK01002514.1, read as the reverse complement.
AACCTCTCAAACCTAAAACCTAAAAGCGTTAAACCCCTAAGAGAGGGAAAAGCAGCTTCCCCCATGGCTTCGATTTGCTTGTAAGCCTGGTTTTCGCGCACCCTTGTGAAGGGCCCTAGTAAGGATCCTATCATTGAAGGTATATCTGGGAGTGTATATATAGGGTTTGTATATGGTGTCTACAGGGCTTCTATATAAGGTTCTATGTTAGGGCTCCGTTTCTAGAGGGTTCTGTGTGGGTCCCCTAGCCTCTGAAAGCCCCAAATCGGCCCGAGAAGAGCCGTTGGATTCTTGATCGCCCCCTTTGCAGGTTTCTCCTTGACCGCTGTGGCCACGAAAAAGTTTGAATCTCCGAGGAATTTGTGGTTTTGTGGTTTGGCCTTTAGGCCAGTTTCGTTGTTTCCATCGCATTTTGAAGTGCCAGTATTATTCTACGTTCTATTGCAAGCTGATGCTATACACGCTACCCCGTGCTGCAGTGCAAGGTGTTGTGTTGGTGCTGGCGATGCTTGTTCTGCTGCGCTGTTGATATTTCGTGAATACCTTCGTAAGCCATGCCGCCATGCTGCTGTGTTCGACTGAGCCAAACCAAGCCTAAAGGTTTAGGGTTAGTCGGAGTCGGAATGCCCAGGCGTCAGCCCGGACGGTGAAGAGCCGAAGCTATGGGTGGACTTCGTGGCTGCCCGACTGCTTCGACCCTTAAACCCTGCGCCGCCCCGGCCCCCCCCCCCCACCCCCCGCTCGAAAGCCTAAACCCTAAACCCCAAAATCCCAAGCCCTGAGCCCGAAGCCCCGACCCCGGGCCGCCAAAGCCCCGAAACCAATGATCGCAAAATCAAAAGCTCTGCAAACCCTTCTAAAAATCAGAGGCTCGTTGAAATTCTACACCCTGAGCCCAAGCAAGCACAAGCCGCAAAACCCCAAGCCCCGACTAGTCTCCCGACAGCTATGGTTCATATTATGTAGTGAGGGCAACGAATTGCATCGGAAACCAAAAACTAGCGCTTGGAGGGTTTCAGGGTTTTAGGTTTGGGACTTAGCCGTTCTTGCAATGGGCCTTGTCTTTGTTCCAGCTTCATGGTCTTTGGCCGACAAGGTTTCCTGCATGTAGATTAGCCCAAAACCCTGAACCATCGTCGCTAAACCGGGAAGCAAAAACCCGAAGCTCAAAACCGTACACCTCAGCCCTCAACGCATGAGGATCGGCCGCTCAACAGCGAGGCCACGCCACTGTATGTGGCGTCGCAGACACTTTGTCGGCATAAACGTGATTGAAGGGGATCAAGAGTGCCTTAAGAGTGTGCAAGGTGGGTTTTGAAAGGGTTTCTGAGGGTGGCAAGCCCATCTCGGTCCACGGCGCTGTCGTTACACATCTATATCTACATCTATATCTATAGCTAGGGCTATAACTATACCTATATCTATGTCTATATCTATCTCTGTCTATATCGGCACCTATATCTACATACGTATCTGTATCTGCATCTGCAGCAGTATCCGCAGCTGTCTATCCAGTTATCCTGCATCTAACTACCTATGTGTTGGTGTTGCTGTTGTTGTTGGTCTTGGCATTGCTCATTATTGGTGTTCAAGGGCCTGTGAACCTCAGCCCAATCCTTTTGAACCGCCAGCGAGAACAGTGCTGTCCACCCAGGAATGGACACCACGGAAACGTCCAAATCCTCATTGAGCACCGATGCAACGTCAATAAGGCCCACCACTTGCTCATTCTCTTTCTCTTTCTCTTTCTCTTTCTCTCTTCCTCTCTCTCTCTCTCTCTTTCTCTCTCTCTCTCTCTCTCTTTGTCTCTCCTACCCCTGTCTCTACACTCTCTCCCCTCTCTCCCTTGCTGTTGCTGGCCACCTCATGGGCTTGCCATGCAACATGACGCCACACAGCGAATAGGCAATGCAAGCGCGTGTCATGCTGAGTGTGCCCATGTTTGGCCTTGCTAGCACCTGCAGACAGCAGGTGTAGCTGTAGCATTTGTTCGGCCGCTGGCTGGCATCACCAGAACTACATGCCCTCTGTGGCATGATGTTTGGCATTTGTTGCTTGCCCTGCACACCATGGCTAACATCTAGAAGTCCAACGTGCTACCAAGCGGTGCTCGGAGTGTAGCTGTCGCTTCTCCGGGTGCTTGTCAAAACAGCTTGGTAAGACAGATGTTGTGGTCTGCACCACAAGTCTTTCTTAATCAGAAGCAGCAATGCTAAATCCAGACCCGTATACCCCAGATGCCCCAAACCCAAAACTAGGTAGGGCTTTGGGACATTTTATATTTTCCCCCTTATTGGGCTTAAGAGGATCTTATTTACAATATTTTTCAAAGGCTTTAAAAGCCCCACCTAGAAAAAGAACCCTTGATCCGAACCCCACTCCTCTTCCTTAGATCTACCTTTGGTTAGTAGGGAATGGAAGAATGGCAGTAATAGTAGTTATAATTCTACCCCATTCCTCCATTCCCTACTAACCAAAGGTAGGTAGATCCGACAATCTCTCGAGTCGGTTCGAGGCTACGAGGGACAAGGCCACTCCACTTTTCATTGCCTCGCAGCTGCTTGTTCGATGTGAGGGCTGTTTTTTAGATGTTGGGATTTTAAGAAAGCGCTTCGAACAAAAGCTGCAAAAGTTCTTTGATTAAATACGCTTCACGTCAGGCTTCGAGACTCAGTAGTGCTCGGGTGTTAGGCAAGATTACTGTCGGTACTGAGTCACGATTTACCAGCGGTATTCTGACTGGGGTTCCGGCTGCTCTCGCCTCTGCTGCTGTTGTTGTTGTGATCCGTATCATAACTTAGTATCTGTTGGTGATGTGCTTCGTTCGGTTCTCTAAACAGGCACTGCTTGGGGGTGGTAGTTCGAACAGTGACATATTCTTGAAGGATTCATCAATGGGACCCGCCTTTTTTCAGAACCTCCCCCGACCTCCATTTACGCAACCCTAAACCCTCAACATCAGTGTCATCATGGTCAACGTATAGTGCTCCCTACATGCGACCCTCCCACAAAGCCTGTACGGTAAGGTCTGGAGTCTTGGATCTGAGATCCCTAATCCATAGAGACCCTGCAACCAAGATCCTAAGCCTTAACCTCTGACAGACTACGCCCTAGAGATCAACAGAGTAACCTGAGGATGGGCTTTGATGCGATCGTGGACGAACTCATCCAGGCCCAAGCGGAATACCAGACAATCATAGCTTGGCACCTGGGTTCCGAGATTAGGACTCAGGGTATCGGGTTTAGGACTCAGGGTTTCGGGGTTTAGGAGAGTGTGCATTAGTTGAATTTCCGGCATGAAACGAAGTAGCAGGAGTCATAGAAAGCAGTCTATGTACTGACATCAACGGCAACTACAATAGCAACAGCAATTGCAGCAATAAGAAGAGTAACAGTGACAAGAACAGTATTGATTAGAGAGATTTTTGAGTAGTACTGAGACAACAATGTGAATAGAAATAGCTGTGTCGACAGTAGACAGCAAGGAAAGCAATCATAGTGATCATCATAATGGTCGAGTAGTAGTGGCGCAGCCAAGTGTGGTGTGTTTTATTTTGATGACCATCCTCAGTCCCAGTCAGCCCCCGAATTGCAAGGACAAACACCATACCCCCCTCAGTGCTAAGGTGCCACATCCCACCCTAAAGCCACATTCGGGCGAATGCAACCCGAGACCCGAACTCTTCAGCTCAGCACTCCTAAAGCCCCATCTAAAATTGAAGCCTTTTCGCCTTAATCCCTTTGGCCTTTCACTTCAAAGCTGCGCAAAACCTAGAAATGCCGAAGCCGTCAGTAGAAGGCTCTAAACCCCCAAGCGCTCCCAGGCAAAGGCCGAAGTGGATACGCCCAACAACACCGGAGCCACTCCGCTCTTCATCGCATCCCAGCGCCTGGGACGAAACGCCAGGGTTTGGGATAAACGGTTAGGGCTTAGTGCTGAAGGTCTAATCAGGTCCCTAGGGCATTCGAGCTCTAGGGCATAAGGTTTAGTTAGGGCTTACGTCCAGGCTTTAACTATTTGTGGGAGCATGTAGAGTGGGACTAGAAGACTCGTCTGATTCTACGAAAACGATGCAGCTGATGTGATGATTGCACTCGCTAGTGCAGAACTTGCGTGGCAAGTACAACCCAAGACAGAAGCCTGAATAATTTGCAACATTTTTTCTTTCGGGTTCCTTCTTATAAGCATGCGAAAATATGCGCCCAAAAATTCGGTTCTTGTTAATACAGCCCATATGTCAGATGCAGTGCCTGGGTTCGCAGTGGCGCGCGACCATACGCGTCGGTGGGACTCACTATAGGAGCCTAAGTAATTACCAATACTATCTTGGGGGTTCCTTACTATATTTATGGTGAAAGGGGCTCCAAAACCCTATTCTAATTTTTAAGGCCCCTATATTATAGTACCCTTAGATCCCTTATAGTAACCCTTTGAAGGACCCCGTTGAAAAGGAACCCTATTCTAATTATTAAGGCCCCTATATTACATGTACCCAGAGCCGAGCCTCTGGGTGAAAGCCTCGGAGTTTGTAGCTCCTCCCCCGTGGGGTTTAGAATTTTTGAGATTCATTAACAAAAACATAAAAAATATAGAAATTTAGAAAGAAAACATAAAACATTTTTTAGATCGTTTGGGGGCTGGGGCTGGGGTTTTAGGACTTTGCAGATCTTTGCAGCTTATGTTGCTGCAATCTTGCTCAGGGGTTTCCGTGACCACTTCCAAGGAACGAGAGACTGGAGATCGCGAAGAAACTGACGCTTGGCGTGTTGCTCGTGTCGGAAAGGTTTGCAGACGGGTGCAGGTCGAAGGTGGGACCGACACATGCCTAGTCCGTCGAAGATGTTCCAGTTCTGTGGTTGTCCTGTGGGAGTGTCCGAAAATAGGGGACCCAAATATAGTACCCTAAAGAGTAGGATCCTAATTATAAGGACCCCAAAACAAGGTACCCCTAATTTGCGGAAACTCCCATGTTCGATATACTCGTTTTGAGGGTTGGATCCTTGGGGGCTGGATCAGTGGGGTTTGAAGGCCAAAACCAATTTCCTCAATCGTGCAGTTCAATTTTCCGACATAGGGTTTCAAGCTG
>BGNK01002513.1:64583-117762 GCA_003297005.1 Symbiodinium sp. clade A Y106 | reverse complement strand
CATCTGTGAAAGATCATCGCTGAAAGACTTCACTCGGAGGCGACTCGGCAGCACTGACACGTCCCTTGCACTCAAACTGCACAGACGACACAGTCATCACTTGCAAGAACGATGTCAGAGGCTGAGAACGACAAGCAGCGCTTCCAGAGGCAGCTCTATGACGGAGAGTGGTATCTCCGAGCTGCTCAGGGTCACAGCATCCCTGTGCAGGACAGTGAGCTTCTGGAGCGGGTCACCTCGGAAACCGCGCCGACCCTGCTCCTCCACGGCACTGTCATGAGCAATCTTGCTGCGATCTTCAGAGAAGGCCTATGTCCACAGGGTCGCCAGCATGTCCATTTCGCCATGCCATGGGGAGGATGGTGTTTCTGGCCGCGACTCTCCGCGGAGGTGGCGATAGAGCTTGATGTCCCCCACTGGCCCATTGCAGCGCACCTGAGGTTGAATGTCAGGAATATCAACACCTTCACTGAAGCCCTGGAGATTGTGTACAGCTACATTAAGAGCAGACACCTGGTAGTGCCAAGCAGGAATGACGGTCCAGTCGATATGGATCTCGGAGCACTGAAAGGAAGGAAAGGATATGGAAAAGGAAAAGGCAAAGGAAAAGGAGGAATGTACAAAGGCAAAGGAAAAGGATTCAAGGGCAAAGGAATGTTCAAAGGAAAAGGAAAAGGAAAGAGCGAAGGTTTCAAAGGAAAGAAAGGAAAAGGAGTGAAAGGAAAAGGAAAAGGACAAGGATGTTTCATATGTGGTGACCCGAACCACTGGAGCAAGGAATGCCCTAAAGGTAAAGGAAGAATGTCAGCTTTGACTGAGGAAGAAGGACAACAGGAAGGAAATCAAGAGGAATGGAGCCAAGATGCTGAATGGTATGGTGATGAATGGGATGAGTATGAGTATGATTGGAATCAGGACTGGATTGGTTCTCTTGATGATTGGTCTGGTGACTGGTCTTGGTCTGAAGATGTGACCTCAATGACCAGGCTACTGACCAGAACCCCAAGAGTCCTGTGGTGGAGTGCTGAGCAGCCGAGTGCGAGTGCATCTTCAGGTTCGCAAAGCACTGCGAATGTCCCGCAGGATCCCGCCAAGAGTGAGCCACCGCAGAATGTAGCGGCCGTGACTGTCGAGACTCAGGATCAGAATGCAGCAAGACCTTCCAGAACTGTTCGGGGCGCGAAACCTGGAATGAAGACGAACTTGTTTGTTGGAGCTTGCTTGCTGATTGGTGCGTTGAGTGCTGGAGTGCCTCCGGTGCCTAGCCTTAATGTGCCTGAGAATGATCGACTGGGTTGTGACGACAAAATGGTCGNGCTTGCTTGCTGATTGGTGCGTTGAGTGCTGGAGTGCCTCCGGTGCCTAGCCTTAATGTGCCTGAGAATGATCGACTGGGTTGTGACGACAAAATGGTCGAGTTTCACATGCAAGCTGGCCTGGGCGACAAGTCATGGATACTGTTCGACAGTGGAGCTTGTGCGAATTGTTGTCCGGAATGGTTTGCTCCGGACTATCCCATTTTGTCTCTGACTGAGAGTGCCCCGTCACTGCGAAGCTTGTCTGGAAAGTGCAAGGCCTAAAGATTGTGCAGCTTCATTGTGGCAATGGCCACTCACTGAGTGTGCAATTCTACGTGTGCACTGGGATACCGTTCCGACTGGTGCGTGTCGCCCGACTGTTGCTACAGGACTTTTGGACTGTGATGGCTAAGGACTATCTTGCCTTGATTGATCCTATGAATCCTATGGGGAATCCGGTTCCGATTGTCCGTCAAGGACCACTGGTCTATTTGTGTCCGACTGTCATACCATATGCTGTGGCAGATGCAGCTAGAATGGCAGCGAGTTGCCTTCCATAAGTGACGGATGGAGAATTGAGAATGAGCTTGGATCCCTTGAGTTGCGTGGAGTGACGGATATGAATGATGGTTCGATTGACCACTTGTTCCAGATTGGAGCGCTGATTGCAGCGGCTCAAGAAATGAAAGCCAAGGAAGGCTATCGANTGAATGATGGTTCGATTGACCACTTGTTCCAGATTGGAGCGCTGATTGCAGCGGCTCAAGAAATGAAAGCCAAGGAAGGCTATCGATGGGACATGTGGGAAGTGAATGAGTCGAACTTGCAGTTGATCAGACATGTCCGAGTGTGGCGAAATGAAATGCTTGATCCAAGGATCAAACTGGCGAATGAGTCGCCGGTTCCCGTCAGTGGCAAATGGTCAAGATTGACTGGTGAGCGAGTGACGTTCAAGCAGTACAAGGATGGTTCGACTGTCACTGTCAGGGATGAGAAGTTCCTTGAGTTGAGTCGGACTAGGTCGAAAGACCCCAAGGAATGGCGAGGACGAGTGGAATTCGGGTTGAAGCATAAACCGCAACTGAGGCATGTGCAGAAGACTGCACCGCGTCCATATGATCCAATGATCGGACGTGATAAGTCCAAGGTTGTGAATGATGAGATTGTTGAATTCCGCAAGGCTGATGACCCAATGGATGTTGCTAAAACGGCCAATGAAGAGCCTGAAGTGCTTGATCGTCAGATGAGAGTGAGTCGAAATGTCGAGGAACATGAGTTGGAGAATGCTCTTCGGTCACTGCCACATTGCAAGTGTCCAATCTCGAGGATCCAGAGACTGCAGCACCCGGTGGATACTACTTCCTCGTTATTGGATACGAATGCATCATGAATGGAGAGACTGTTACTTCCATCCAGATGATGCTCCTTCTCCCGCTGATGGATTGTTGAGTGACTGCTGGTGGAGTGATCGGTGTACAATGTTTTTCGATTCGAGTGACCCATCTCAGATTGACACTGGCCATCAAAATGAATGGGCTGAGATTGAGATGCCTGATGGTACTGTCAAGAAGTGCGAGGACCCGAGAGGTCCCACTGGTCACAAGTGGATTGGATATACATTGTTCGTTCCGCTTGATCGACCGACTGCTGGCAAGAATGCAGAACAGCAGACGGATGACAAGAATGCCTTGAAGCCGAAAATGTTGAAGATTCCAGGTGAACCATCGGAGAGTGAAAGGAGATTGCATGAATTGACTCATCTCCCTTANACAGCAGACGGATGACAAGAATGCCTTGAAGCCGAAAATGTTGAAGATTCCAGGTGAACCATCGGAGAGTGAAAGGAGATTGCATGAATTGACTCATCTCCCTTATCGAGACTGGTGTGGGCACTGTGTCAAATCGAAGGGAAGACAGAGTCATGCCGTGAAGAAGAATGATCGGCAACCAGTGACTCAGATTGACTTCTCCTTTCTGTCGACGGAGAATGATCTTCCGAAACGAACGATCTTGAATGCGACTGACGTGCAGACTGGCTATGCAATGGCGATTGTGTTGCCTGCGAAAGGCAGCANGGAGAATGATCTTCCGAAACGAACGATCTTGAATGCGACTGACGTGCAGACTGGCTATGCAATGGCGATTGTGTTGCCTGCGAAAGGCAGCATTGAGAAGTATGCTGTAGCCGAACTGCATCGATTTGAGTTTGAGATTGGCAGGACGTTTGGGATTGTTCAATATGACAAGGAGAATTCACTGAAGGTGATTGCCAAGGACCTTTGCAAGACGATGGGAGGATTGTCGATGCGAGCAGCACCGACTGGACACTCCCAGAGTCAAGGAAGTGTTGGAAATGTGCAAAGGACCTTGTATGGTCAACTGAGGACGCTGTTCTCACAATTGCAAGAATCAACTGGCTTGAAGTTGACATCGGAATCTCCAATGTTCACTTGGTGTGTCAATCATGCGCAATGGCTGATCAACCGATACTTGATTGGATCTGACGGAAAGACTGCCTACAGCAGGAGGTGGTCTCGTGAGTACAATGGATCCATGCGCATGTTCGGTGAATGGATTGATGCGAAACTGCCCACGAGTAACAAAGTGAAGATCCCTAAAGGAGAATCACAATGGTTCTCCGGAGTGTACCCGGGAAAGGACACGGAGGCAGATGAAGTCATTCTTGGAAATGCGAATGGAGTCTTCAAGGTTCGCACTGTCAAGAGGAAACCGCCGTCTCAGGTTACCTTACGCCAACCTCACTCGTTTTACAACAGTCACGGGTGGCAGCCCAAAGGTGATGGAGTGGATTCGACTGCGTTCGTGATGCCGCCTGATCTTGGAGTGAAGGGTAGAGTGAAACCTCCTCCTGGATTGTCACGCGTCGAAGAGGAAGAAGAGGAGAATGAACAGCTTGAAGACTTGGCGCCAGGACCGAGTGAGAGTCTGACTGTTCAAGACCTCCTACAGGATGACGGTTCTGACCGTGCGCCTGCAGAGACTGTTCATGAACCTCCAAATGTTGGAGAGAATGCACCGAAGAAAGCGGCGATTGATCCAGATGCTCCTGCGACTGAGCCTGTGAGCAAACAAATGAGGATCTCAGCAGTGCACCATGTCATTGCTGGAGTGATTCAATCATGCAAATGGCTTGCGTCGATTGTTGGAGNGACTGAGCCTGTGAGCAAACAAATGAGGATCTCAGCAGTGCACCATGTCATTGCTGGAGTGATTCAATCATGCAAATGGCTTGCGTCGATTGTTGGAGTTGAAGAAGTCGTTGGAAAGGATGGCGCCAAGATTGATGTCGAGGTTAATGCGAGGAAGGAGAGATTGAGCAGGAACTGAGGCTTGCAGAGCCACTGCTCTGGGAAAGCGAATTCCCTCCTGAGGCTCAGAGGAAAGTGAATTCTGTCCTGAGGCTGAGAGGAAAGGAATGATGAAAGAGATGAACTCAATGAAGGACTTTGACGTGTACGATGAAGTGCTCGTCAAGGACTGTACCGATGAACAGGTCAATGTGGCCCTAGATTGCAGACGGGTCAAAGTCTGGAAAAATGAGACTGACCTGAGGTGCAGAGTGGTTGTGAGAGGTTGTTTCCAGAATGTTGAGAAGAATGAAGAAGACAACCTGTTTGCCTCGGTGACAATGAGATTGCTGTTGTGCATGGCAATGTCTCGAAACTGGGGAATAACCCTGAGAGATGTGAGCACTGCCTTCTTGCATGCAGCAATGTCTGGCGAAGTGTACGTTTGGCCACCAAAGGAATTCTATCCGAATGGCGACTGTCTCTGGAGATTGAAAAAGGCTATGTACGGATTGAGACAGGCCCCAAAACTGTGGCAAGAACATTTCGCTGAGGTAATGACATCTAAGCTTGGATTCAGGAGATGAAGACATTCTTGTGATCTGTGATCCGAATCTCTACTGCCATGAGTCTGGCAAACTGTATGTGCTTGCATATGTCGATGGTCTGTTGGTCGTAGGGACTGATGAAATGCGAAAGGAATTCATGTCCAGACTGTCAGAAGAGGTTTTGCTCAAAGAGACTGGCCAGCTTGTGCCAGGGACTGAGCACACCTTTCTTGGCANTGTCAGAAGAGGTTTTGCTCAAAGAGACTGGCCAGCTTGTGCCAGGGACTGAGCACACCTTTCTTGGCAGAAGATTGCGACACAATGGTGATTCGATTGATGTGTGCATGTCACAAACACACATTGATTCGATCCTGGATTTGTATGGAATGAAGAATGCCAGGCAAGTTGCAACGACTGGTTCTGTGACGATTGTTAAGAATGTTTCGGATACACCTTTGAGTCCTGAGGAACACTCAGTGTACAGGACTGTGGAAAACTGCTTTGGTTGGCACTGATCAGAGGTGACATTGCTTATGCGACGAAAGAACTGAGTCGGGATGTGACTGCCCCGACAATGCAGAGTGTTGCAAAGCTTAAGCACTTGTTGCGATATCTGATTGGTACCAAAATGTGTGTCTTGAGACTGCGTCCATCTTATCAGTTGTCTGATGGCAACTGTTCGTTGGATGTGAATGTCTATGTGGATTCCGACTGGGCTGGATGCTCCAAGACTAGGAAGTCAACCAGCGGATCCACTGTGAATATACTGGGGTGCAACATGGTAAGCGCTGCCAGGACACAAGGTATTGGCCAAGGAGTGTCGGAAGCACTGTTCCTTCGGTCAATGTTGCTTGAAGCAAAGTTGGCAAAGAAGGTCAATGTGATTGCCCACACTGACTCAACTGCCGGTAAGTCAATGGCAACNGGAAGCACTGTTCCTTCGGTCAATGTTGCTTGAAGCAAAGTTGGCAAAGAAGGTCAATGTGATTGCCCACACTGACTCAACTGCCGGTAAGTCAATGGCAACCCGCTTCGGCACTGGAATGAAAACAAAGCACGTGGAACTGAGGTTCCTGTGTGTGCAGAATCTGGTGCAAATGGGTTTGCTGAAAATGCCAAAGATTGATGGCCCGCAGACCTAATGACCAAGTACGTGGCCACTGATGTTCTACAACGATTGTCGTCCCAACTGGGTGTGGTGTCGAATTGGTTTAAAGGTAATGTGGATTCTGATGCTCATATGACTGATGATCATGTTGCCGCCCTGAATGCTCACTGCATGCCCCACCATCCCGCCCGGAGTGCGCGTTCTCTTCATTGTGCGTGCATGTACTCTGCCTGCACTGTGCGAGAATGCCTCTCTAGGCGTCGTAGGACTGAAGTCCACGCGGAGGGACTGACGTGCATGAGCTTCTGATTGCAGCCGATTGCAGTGATTGCATGTCCTTGAGTGAGTGAATGCAACATGTCAATGCTGTCTTGTCTAATGTAAAGTGAAGCCGACTGCTTGTTATGACTGCATGTGCACTGTTTGTTTCCCGGAAAAGCCCAAAACCAAAGAAAGAGAGTGTGAGAGAATGAGAGAGTTTTTTCGATCCGAAATGATTTCTTCGATTGGCTGAAATGCTGGATTTGCCGATCTCGAATGAGATTGGATCTTCTTCGAAATGTTTCTCTCGATCGGTTTCGCCGAATGTCGAATCGAGTGATTGCAAGTGTANTTTCTTCGATTGGCTGAAATGCTGGATTTGCCGATCTCGAATGAGATTGGATCTTCTTCGAAATGTTTCTCTCGATCGGTTTCGCCGAATGTCGAATCGAGTGATTGCAAGTGTAGGTTTCAATGCAAGGGACTGTCTGAGACAATTTCCCTTCTGAATGAAATCAATGTGTTTCCCCGAAATGTTTCCGCTGAATGCTTCCTTAGTGCGACTGTAGATTGCTCCGATTGCCTTTGCGACTGCCTCCTTGCTTCGACTGTAGCAATGGCCAACCCCGCGATGCCGACTGTTCCGGAAGTCCGCTGTGAGGAGTTGACTAGAGAACAAGTGGCTGTAAATGTGGCCGCCTTGAGTGGCCTCACTGTCGAGGAAGTGAGAAGTGATGGAGTGCAAGCGTCACTGGTGGCACTGCGCCTGACTGGCGAACTGCCAGAGACTCGCCAGGACCTTATCCGATTGGCGACTGGCGAATCCTTCGTTCGCCCGACTGCATTTACACGAGTGACTGCCGCACCTGGCACGAATGTCCTGACGATAGATGTTGAGATTGGTGACGACAGCTCAGATGACTCGTCACTGCATGGGAATCAGCAGATTGATGCCACATTGGGCATCCGGCCGTCTCCTAAGACTGCCCCGGCTCCCGTGCCGAATGCAGATCAGACTGCTTCCGCTGGAATTCCGCCGACTGTTCCAATGCCTGGGACCTTGAACCCAGAGACTGGCAGGAATGACTTTCCGGTGGAGTCCTTGCATCTGATGAATGGGACACTGACGACACATCGGTTCTCTCGGAATGGCCCGGTGAATCGAGAAGTGTCTGCCGCACTGTCTCGAATGGACTTCGGCAAAGATGTGACGAAGGCCTGGCAGCGATTGCATGAGTACGTGACGCCTGACAGCCAGACGGAGTGTCACAAGATCGAAGTGGAAGGTGGTGCGATTGCTGCCAACCGACTGCACGACGCTCAGGTCGGACTGGCAGAAGCAGTGTACCGTCGAGAATGGAATGACGAATGGGCTCCGATCCTGTTCCTCTTGATCCCCGGGACACGGAGTGGAGGACTGTCAGGTTGCAGATTTGAGCACCCTGATGAGCATTCGAATGGCCCAATGTCGAGCTTGCGACTGAGAATGAATTCTCTGGGCATCANGAGTGGAGGACTGTCAGGTTGCAGATTTGAGCACCCTGATGAGCATTCGAATGGCCCAATGTCGAGCTTGCGACTGAGAATGAATTCTCTGGGCATCAATGTGGTCCAGAATGGCCCGATTGAGACTGCCTGGTACTGCATGTCGAAGGCTGAGAGAGAAGGGCCACTGGCACATTGAATGGAAGCTCACTGCCAATCCGAAGGAGAATGTGGTCCATGATCTGGTGAATGTCTACGACTGGATCATGCTCCCCGCGAGTGTCGGTGAGAAGTTCTTCCGGAATGGCACGATTGACCTCTCGAAGTTTCCGTGCCATNCATGATCTGGTGAATGTCTACGACTGGATCATGCTCCCCGCGAGTGTCGGTGAGAAGTTCTTCCGGAATGGCACGATTGACCTCTCGAAGTTTCCGTGCCATCAGCTGAATGGCAGCTTCTGTGCACTGTCAGCAATGCGCAAGAGTGTGCAATGGTACTGCCAGGGATGCTTCGACGAGAATGCCGACTACGAGGGAGTGGTTTGCGTCGTGAGACGACGCAGCAAGAGTGAAGCCCAACGCAAGTGGGTGACTGCGTCCAATGGGAAGCAGAAACTGGACAATTATTTTAATCGCCAGTTCACTGCCACATCAGCGCCCAGAATGGCTACCTGGAGAATGATGATGAGCATGTGGGTGTCGCGAACTTGCCCAAGAAGTGGGTTTGGAATGTTCCGGATGACTCCTCCCAGATGAGCATGGGCANAACTTGCCCAAGAAGTGGGTTTGGAATGTTCCGGATGACTCCTCCCAGATGAGCATGGGCATCATCCGAATGCCCCAGAATGAGAGCATGATGTGCCGACCGCACGGCCATCCACTGCTATGCCTTGCAGAAATGGCAGAATGGAATCGCCTGGCCACCGTCCGCCCGAATGGCTTGATTGAGTGGCGATTGATGGGACACACAATGGTTCCANGGCAGAATGGAATCGCCTGGCCACCGTCCGCCCGAATGGCTTGATTGAGTGGCGATTGATGGGACACACAATGGTTCCATTGACTCAGGCCGGTGCCGCAGGACTGCACCATGATTGCTCGACCTGGGATGAGCTCTATGAGGACGATGATGGCGAGCTTGTGAATGCTTGGAATGGCCCGACCCCCTCGAATGCCGCAATGCCATCCAAGAAGGCCAAGACAACGGCCTCATCAAGCTCGGCGACTGCCCTCGCGAATGTCGCGAATGCCTTGAATCCCGGAGCTGAGGTCGTGCTTCGCATGAATGCGAATGCGAAGGCAAAGTGAGCAGCAATGAGTTGCCGTTAAATTCAGGAGTGCCTTATCGGATGCTACATTTTGGAAGTGTGATGTCTATGTTGAAAAGTTCTGATTTCTTCCGCGGATTGCAGAGAATGAAGTTCTCGGATTCAATGTTGTACAGCAATCTCGAATGTTGACTCTATCCGTTCGAGCAAAAGTCACCGAATGAGAGCAATGCGTCCAAGTCTGTTTTCTTTCTTCTGTTAGCAGATTGTTTAATGTTTAATGTTTATGATGATGTGATCTTCGACTGAAGTCAAGATCAAGGGACTGTGTTAAATGACACTATCCCAATGAGCCCCTAATGTTCAGGATGCATTTGTGAATGCACAATGCCGAATGGCATTGGCTCAAGACTGGACGACTGCTTGCAGTTCAAAGGAAGCATACTGCTGCGTGATTGGGGAAAGTGATTGATCTTGTTAGGTTGCTCTAGATTGCTTGGATTGTATAGTGGAATTTTGCACTGTCTCTCTCTCTCTCTCGCTCTCTCTCTGTGTCTCTCTCTCTCTCTCGCTCTCTGTTTGTCGGTGTCTGGGTACATGGGTGCCGCAGTGGCTTTCCCGATGATCAGCTCAGCTACATAGGTTGCGTATGCCCCTCCACCAAGCATGCGCATGTTCCCGAGTAATATCTGCCCCACCTCGTCGAAAACCGGTAGGTGCATCAAATTGGATCACGTGGCGACCCAGGATCGTCAATGCATGTAGCATAGTGAACATACCAAACTAAAGCTGGTGACACTATGTGACACTCGGTACTACTCAATCTGCCGGAACCATGCGCACATTTGACGGTGCAGTGTTTTTCGCAAACCAGCAGAGCCTCGAATTTGTGACGACCGTCCTTGGAGCAGCTCGCAGTGCCGGTCCTTCCTAAGCTCGAAACAGACCTGGGTGATTGCAATCGGTTCACTGCTGGCCAGCGTGGCCTCCCTTCGAAGCTCTTCAGTTGGTGCCTTCTTTCGATGCACGGTACTACATCCCATACGTCATATCCAGTATGCCTGTTCGTAGACAAGTCCTGCTGAGTGGTCAGGCAAGAGAAATCAAGCTGGAGTGGCAGTCGTCTGATGTTGGCCGCAACATTCACGATAGGACAGACGAGTAAATTCATGCAATCGATGTTCACTTTCATTCGCCATGTGGAGCCTGAGCCTTCGAGCTTTTGCCGCATGGCGGTCTTCAGTGACTTGCTCAATCTCCTCGTGGTACAGACAACGCTCATCCTGCCCACTGTCACACCGAGCATTCCTCCCGGGCTAGTGCTACCACAAGCCATCATTTGCTCTTCTTGTCTGTTTTCCAGGTATATTCCTTTCATCTTTCCTCTCCGGTTTAGACTGACACTTTCTAGACTCTTCCAGACGTTCCTTTCCCTTGCTTTCCATCTCCTGTATCTTTCCAGAGTCGTCCCTTCGTCAGTGGTCCGATGTCCAAGGTTCCTGGCCTCGTGCTGTGTTGTGTGCAGTGCTCGTAACAGCCAGTAGTGTGCGCTTTGCGTATCTCACTGGCAATCTTCTATCGGCTATCAATTTGCCAGCCTGTCTGCCCATGCGTCTGACCATCTATCTATGTACCTGCCCTGCTTATACTGTTCTGTCCTTATGTTCCTCCTTCAGTCTTTTCTGTCCCTTTGTTGGTGTCTCTCCCTCATTCCTGCACATCTCTCATACATACCTCTCGCACGATGCACACACATACATACATGCACGCACTCTCTCATTCATTCCTTCGCTCGCTCGCTGGCTTGCTCGCTCCGTCCCTCACTGTCCCTCCCTCACTCACTCGCTCACTCACTCACGCCTGTTCTGTCTACGATAGAAACGGACTTACTTGTAGCTAGGCAAGGTACTCACAACGTCCCCAGAGCAAAGTCTGTTAATGCACCGAGGCTCCATGGGATGTTTGAAGAGGTCCGTCTCCGGTTACGAGATCAGTTTGATGAGTTTGCTTCCGAAGGTATAGAATTCCAAAGCGCCTTGCAAGCCATCTGCGGAGTGACATGCCTGTCCAGCAGCTTAGCCTCAGACGAAAGCCCTCGACTTTTGCAGGATCGCGAGCAGACTCAGCAGCTTGTGCAGCCGATTGTTCCCCTTCCTGTATGACTGGTGCCACAAGCTGAACAGACGTCGTTTATTCATGGTCGTGCTAGTGAGGCAACGTACTTCGAGGGAAGTACCTGGGTTCTATTGAAGAGTGTGCAGTTGACGGCAGGTCTCAGCACAGTTTTTCATGTCAGCCTTGTGACTAAGTCTCTTCTACTGCCCTCAGCCGAAGCCGCGGCCGGCATCTGAGTACGTTGAATGTAGGATCACTGGACTTCTGACGAGCTTCGCATATTGGAGCCAGTTTGCAACTCCGTTCTCTCAGGTCTGAGATCGAGACGGTCTACCAGGAGCTTGAAACCAGAGCCACTTTCGTGCATGCTGCACCTGCTTCGCTCGCGTGGGAATTGGACCTTGGTATCACTGGCCCTGAGATGCCAGAAACAGTTCAAAGGCTTGATGGGAAGACTTGTATGGGCTCGAAGTTGCACGGAGCTCTTCGCAAACAAGCTTTTCAGTTTGCCCGAAGCCAGAGACAGATGATCAGCCTCTGGCCGGCGTTCCAAAACTCTGTGAGTGCTTGCGACCATCTCTGGTCGGGGATCAGGACAAGGTGGATGTGGAGCGCCAGATTCGCAAGCTCCGCCCTGCATTCCTGTTTGCTATGGTGTCTTGAGCTTGCGCCGCCAAGCTTGACTCTGCACCCAGCGGTATGATCTGCTGCAGAGAGATTGATGCTTTTTTGGGTGTGTTTGTGATGGTTGGGGACAGGGAAATTGAATTGGCCAGGCTCATCGATCACGCGAAGGTGCGGGGGAAGCGTCTCGAACATGTCTTCCGGCCGGCTAGAAGGTTCAGAGCATGGTTGCGCATGAAGAAGTCCACCTGCGCTTTTGAACTGGTCAGCGGCACCGGGCTTCGACTTCTACCCTTCAGGCGGAATCTTGCGCAACGCGCATTGGCGAGTGCCACTTGGCCATGTCAGATTCGTGATACCCGTAGTCACTTCAGCTCGCTTTGTGACTGTTCACAAGTAGGGCTGGGCCCACATGGAAGAGACTAAGACTAAGAGGAGAAGGTAGAGCTGGGGCTGGGACTATGCAGTTGAAATTTCATGACCTTGAGCTTCTCACGTAGGCAGAAACATCTAAAGCACTCTGCGCTGTATGCCTGGGATCACGACTCCTAAGGGGGCAAACGTCGTGCCAGACCCTCATGCCATCCTGCAACACTACGAGAAGGCAGCGGGGATAGGAATATGCATTCACCAAATTGAACTTCCGACAACCACGCAGCACGACTGTGCGTCCCCGAGCTAGCCTCCAATCCCTAATGGCTTAGCAGCTTGCTGACGAGACTTTGCACACTACAATTCTCCAGTTGCTTGCCCAATAGCTTACTTGAAAGATATGCAGCTCAGTTCTCGTTAATGCATTTTGTTTTGTTTATCCTTCGAAGGGGATTTGTTGGATGCAGTTGCGTTTTCTGTTGATCCCTCTTCCCCCTCCCCACCTCTCCTTTTCTCGTTCTGTCTACTGTTGTGAGTTTGATCGCAGGCTGCACATTACAAAGGTTTGTTCACGTCCGTTTTGGGCACTGCGCATGTTGCGCTTGCCGGCTTGAGGCAGAAGCGAACGCGACTCGTAGTATCAGTAGCAGTTTAACATGCCTGGGCCAGGTACTCCTTGGCTTGGAGGCGGGGGGGCAGTGCGTGTGTGAGACCCTGGCCCTGCCTGGAAGCTCGCAGTTCTGTGACGAGTTCACCCGATTGCCAGGAAAGGCTGCTCGTTCTGAATGAGCACCTTGCACGGTTACAAGGCTCCCAGCATCTGCAGTAGACTCAACGATAAAGATGGCGCACCTGGTTGACGGGAAAGATCCTCGCAGGCGAGAAGTTCGTGCCCTGGGAGGCTCGCTTCACGCCGTTCTGGATTTCATTTCGTTTGGCCTTTCTGCAGACATGGAGGCTGCAAAGTTTGTTGGCTGCGGCATTAGGTGTGTTGAAGGCAAGGATACCTTAGGCATTTGCCGCCGAAACGGCAGGACGAATGCCACGATACCCGAATCAAGTAGCTTTGGCTGGCGTCGACAGGGTGTTGCCGTTGTTCTTGCTCGGCCTCGAACAGCTAGCCGCTAGCCTCGCAGATTGGCCAGCTGGCCGAGTTTCAGGTGAGTGCCAGCTCTTCTATTTCGACATCGCCGACGCTGTCAGGTGCAGGTTCGCAGCATGAATAATCTTGAGCACTGGAGGCGGAGGCTACTTCTGGGGGCCCATGAACTAGCCTGAGGCATCCTAAGGCACGAGAGACCGTCGTCTCTTTTGCATCCTTGGCAGGGCCCCGACCGAGCAGCCCAATGATGGTCTAGCCGCCGGGCCGGCGTTCTGCACAGCTTTTGACTTCTTTTGTTCCATTGCAAGTCACAGATGTCACAGCTTGTTGGATTGAGAGGGTCATGGGATGCCATGGGCATTAGGTGATGGAAGTTGATGCAGACCGCAGGTGTGCACACTCCCATTTTTTCAGTTTGGAGCATGTGAGGGATGGTAGTCTTCAGCGAGACCCACTCCTCCAAAGCCGTATAAAGTATAGGCCAAAGCACTGCCTGAGAAACTCAAGATCGGGAGTATGTGGGGCGTCGCCAAAGACAGAATTTGCATTCTCCGAGTGCCTGCTGTCTCTTTTGAGAGCGCTGCAAATCGAAGCCGCTCTTCATCGAGAGAGTCGGAGACTTTCTGAGTTGGTTTAAGGCCGCTCAAACAGTGTAGTGGGACTCTCCACTTTGGACTGCGTGGTGCAGCGCAAATCTGCAAAAGACTTTGAGAACTCGAACCTCAACAGATGTTACATCCTGGCATCACATCTTTGGATGATTTTTGAGCTGCCGCTTGCAGCGTGCAAGAAGCGTGTCGCCTCGTGACCAACCCATGAAAAGGCGCGGCTAACGCGTTCCAAGCATTTTGTAAAGCAAAGAGGGGTGTCAGAGCATTCATTGAAGCCTACGTCTCGACGAACCCCATAGAACTCCAGCAATGTGAATGGTACCGAAATGCCGAGACCCCGAACCATGTGTACAGCAATGTCGCAGTGCGGGATAGTGCGGGTGCCTGGTCCGTTCACGATCGCAACAGTTGAGCTGTTTCTGGGAGCCAGGAGTGGCATTGCTCCAGGCAGTTCTGGACTGTAGCTGTTGTGAATCTGAACACCGAAATGCCATCCTTATATCCAGTGATTTCGCTATTTGCTGCTACAGTATGTGACGCTTTTCCCCAACTAGACGAAAGTGACACTCTCAGCTATGTTGTGTTTCAGAGCTGGGACCGGCGCTTTGGCATAAGAGGCCTTTCGACCCGTGCTGCAGGCACAGCAAAGGTAGTGCCACCGGCTGAAGAGGGACATGAGCTGCGGCTCCGGGGTTACGCCGCCGCGTCTTTCAGGAGGTGCCTTGAGGACTTTTTCCAGGGTCAAGGCGGGCAAGGGGCAACTGACCGCAGACGGCGAATCCGAAGGGCTGGCAGCGCCGGTAGAGTCTGGCAGAGGATTTAGAGGCTCTGGAAGCTGGACCTCTTGAAGTCGAAGAGAGTACCCGAGTTCCCAGTTCTTCGAGAAGGTCCAGTCTCCCGAAAGATGTAGAGCCTGCATCCAGCGGTCTGAGAACCTGGGGCTTTGCGCTGCGAGAGTGCTTCTATGTTTTCCATGACGCCTCAGTTCGCCCCAATCGAGCTCAAAAGGTGTCCGTTTCTGGCACCAGACGGGAGCGTCACTCAAAGTGCCTGTGTTCTGCGAGTCTCCTTCCCAGTCTGGCCCACCGAAGCCCTGCGCACTTGCGATCTCGGCTTCGAGGCAGCACCATGAGCAGCAAGAGCCCAGCATCAGTCAGCCTGCTTCGGTTCGGGGAATACCCAGCATCCTCAGTTGGCTGCATGTGTTCTTCTAACCTCAGCTTGAGTTTCGGGCTCCCCAGAACACCCCATGCCCCACCGGCTGAAGCTTAGAGAAGCGAAGCCCAAACCCAACTCCAAACAGAACGGCATTGATGCACTTAATACCCACTGCTACGAGCAACTTTTCAAGCTCAGACAGAGCCCATGTGGACTGATGAACTCACCAGGCATCTGCGCACAGCATGAAGTATTTCAGTTGCTGCAGGATGTCCGATTCTTGCGACAGTCCTGAAGCCGTGTGTGGTTGAATACAAGCGAAGGCGCTATGCTGCAGCCGATGTGTGCGAAGGCTCTCCCTTGCATGGGCTCATCCCGCAAAATCTGTTACAGAAGAGGTGTACCCTTGCTTGCTTGACCGGCTGGTGACGTGTGATATGTGACCAGTATGATATCGCACACATTCCTGAGTGCGCCTGTGCCCGTCTTGTCCTATACTGCAGCGTCCGGCACGTCACTCCATGCTCAGGCGGCAAGCAGTCAGTGCTCCGACCGTCCGCGGAAGGGTCGACACTGCTGCTGAGAGCAGCCGCATCCTGACTTGCGGGAATTTGGCCACTGGCAACCAGATTTAAAGAGCACATTTGCAAGCCGAAGGGTTTGAAGTTTTCTGCAGTGATCGAAAGGGCAAGCGGCAAGCGCAACCCCAGGCGGCGTGCCTGCGCACGGAGGCGATCGATGAAGGCCTTCGCCTGGCCGAGAGGCGCTGGAAGGGGTGTTACGGGCCATGTTGGAATTGAGCCACGTCTGCGTCGGGAGTGTTTTTTGGAGTCTATCCCAGGTCTCTTTCTGTTTTTCGGCAATGCGGCGATTCACGCGGGTCGCTTCCTGACCCCTCTTGCAGTCACGTTGCCACGACGTTTGCTTCGACTAAGAGCAGAGCGACCGTGAGCAGTCGTTGCGAGTTTTACACACTTGCGACAGTCTGTCACCGAGCTTCCAAGGCTGGCAGATGCAGCACGTCTCGTCTCCTGCGCGATGATTCACCAGGCCCTCGTCACGAGCAGGGCTGCAAAACCAGCAATTTCGAGCATCGTTTCGGTCTGAGACAACCCGGGCCCTGCAGTCAATTTCTGCGCAATCGTTGCGATCCGGCTATGCCGGATATGCTCTGGGCTTCCGAACTCGATCGTTCCGCACCGCAAGGGCCTGTCAGTCCGCCGCAGGGAGAAGAGATGCCAAACTGTCTCTTCCTGTTCTCGTTTCTTGTTGCGCGATGTGTCGTCGCGGACCGAAGACGTATCAAGACCCGTTCGCTTAGTTCCCAGTGGCCCTCGAGTGTCAGGACCGCAGAAAAGAGGCCGACCGCCTTCTGCGGGACGAGCCCGGGCCCTACGAGGCAAAGACACAGAGCACAGCAACCGAGACAGGATTGCCCGGCCCCGAAATCAAAATGACCATGTCCCGGCTAAGGTTGGCTGTGTTCCAGACTTCCGCCAGATACACATCGAAGTCTGCGGAGGAGCATTTTCACGTTAGGTGCGTAAACTCTCTGAGCTTCCAAGCTTAGCTAGGCTTAGTTCTCCCTGTGCCATGATGTACGACCTAAGGAGTCTTCGCCTCAAGTAGCATTAACATCAGAATGCGTATTTGCATGCGTTTGCTTACCACGACTGTGTTGCCGGGAAGCCTGACAGGCGCGCATTCTGCAAGCCGTGGCCGACGTTAGTTCTGACAGGTCGGTTGCATGCATTGGCATATTAACGCCTGCATGGCATGTCGCGTGGTCACGTGCACGCTGGTACTTTGTCTTGGAGTCTCCGTCAGACCGCTTAGGCACAGTCAGGATGGTATTGTGAACGGAAGATTTGAACTGCGTAGCTCTAGCTACCCATTGGTTGGGTTGCAGCCAGGCGCGGTCAGAAGAAGCGTGAGGAGGCATTGAAAGCCGTCAGGGCCTCGGGAGGTTCGAAGTAGCAAAATCTCTTAGGGTCTATATATCTTAAAGTTACGGGAATAATGGTATATTCCTTATTATGGGTCATGCAGGGTATATATCATCAACCGCAGTATGCAGAAAATCATGAGCTTTCCGACAAGGCAGGTCAAGCTCGAGATCTTGCTGTCGACGAGGCGGACAAAGGCACCGCCGTTCAAAGCTTCAGCCCGTGGACAAAGCCACTTCATGCTTCGAAGTGACGGTGAAATGCCGCGCCTTTGCGCGGAAGGTCTGGAGGCTTCAACTCTGGCGGTCATGGCCAGGTCGCTCAGGGCACCTCAGGTAGCCGTGATCCGTGAGTGGCCGCAAGCTCCTGACTCTGGTCCGGCGATCTCGTGCGCTCAGTGCTTGATGCTACAGTCTTTGACTTCGACGCCCGAGGCGAAGATATTCATAAAGTTCAAGGGTGTCATGGACTGAGCTTCTGCGCGTGGGCAATGCTTGGAACGACAGATCCCAGAATGACCGCGGCAATCTGAAATGCGAAACCTGTCACGGAGTTGAGCCATGTGATACAGAACGTGTCTACTGTCACTGAACATAAGGATCGCAGGGCATGTGACAAAGAAGGACATCGCCTGGCAACAAAGGCCGGGGAAGGGAGTGGTTAACAGGAGAGGCACAAACTCCCGTATTGCTGTCACGGTGTTAGGATGGGCTTAAGACCACCGGATTCTGCAAGCAAAGCGTGGCAAGCACGCCAAAGACACTTCAGCAACGTCTGTTTGATGACAGCCCGGCGCAGCAACACGATGTCTGGCAAAAGTAAAGCCCGGTCCCGTTGTAGTCCGCGAGTGTTGTGCCAGCTCTGCGCAGAGCTCGGATGCTTCAGAGGCGTTGGAGCTCTTCCGCGAGACGCAGGACGTGCTGGGAGCTTGAGAGCTCGCGAATGCTCAGCAGAAACCGGGGCGGACCCCCTGACCTTCCGTCTCAACCTAGGCGTGGGCAAGCCATAGCTGCGCTTTGACCTGAGTATCCCTGCCTGTATCTGCGGTGCACGTTTGTCACAGTAGAGGGTTCCTATGATGCTCGTACCCCGCAGGCAGCACTCAGCCGTCGCTCAGTGCAATCTCCAAGAGTTTGTGCCAGCACTGCAGCTCCTTGTCTGATAGCTTGCGTACACTGTACCTTCCGCTTTGAGGGGGCTGGGACAAGGATGCCTGACGCTCAGGTCACTTCAGGCAGCTATCGGCTTTTGGAAGCAGAGTGAGGACGGCTTGCCGCCCTCCAGTTGCCGTGACAGTGAACCCTGGCGAAGGATGCCATGCACGAAGCACACTGCCTGGTCATGATGGCAGAGTTGCTCGGCTTCCGAATTTCTGTGTGCGGGTGTACCGAAGCTTGGGAGCTTTTTCCCTTCCCGCGAAGCCAAGCAAAGGTGGCTGTTGCATTGGAATCAGCCGACAAGGGCCGGGCCAGCTGCCGACCAGGTTGGCATTGGAGTTGGAGAGAGGGAAGGTTTCGGCAGATTCTGAGTGAATACCGGGGGTTGCAGTGACTTCTTGCGGGCCAACGATGTCTATGCCACACCCGTGCAATGAGGAGCTGACTTAAGCAACGGGGTGGCGGGGCATCTGGCACCAGGCTTTATCCGAATCTGCGGTCTCTGGATTCGCGAAAAGTGCCGCAGCAGAGTAGCTCTAGGCGCCGCCGAAGCGCCGTCACGATCCAAACGAAACGATGGTGCGGATTTTTTGAGGTAGGAGGTGTAGAGTTTAGAGGGGTTTGGACTCCGGACACTCTTCGATCTAAGGTTTGGGGGTCTAGGAGTGTACGACTTCGGCGTTTAGTTCCTGGCACTCTTCTGTGCGTGTCAACGGTTTCGTGGTTTCGGGTTTAGGGTTTTGCCTGCGTGCACTTCTCTGGCATGGGTTTAGGGGTTTAAAGAACATCGGCATCTGTCAGTCCATGTCGTGGGCTGGATCGCGAAGCAATAAAACCAAGGTGGGGGAGGGGCAACTGGCCGAGGATCCTCGAAAAATCGCTTGAGGAAGCCGCTATCGAGACGCTGAAGGACCTTAAAATGGTACAAGTACCCGGTAATTTTTTACGTCCCCCGGATGCGGGGAAGGGTGATGTTGGCGCCAAAGTGCAGTGCTCCTGCAGGGCTCTGATCGGATTAAGGATGCACCTCGCGAGGCATTGGCTCTCTACAACAGCCACGGCATCGGTGGACAACGTGCGACTAAAGCATTGCAGTTGGCCGTCGGTGGCCTTGCGCAGAATGACTGCGAGGGGTTGCAGGATTCCACTTCTCAAAGATCTTCCCGCTCCCGTCAAGGTCCGAGCCCAGATCAGCAATGGTGAGCCCTGGCGTGCGATCTGGACGTCAGAAGATGTTGCCTGGATAAAAACAGTCATGTCCGAAGACTGTCCTCAAATTGCTTTTGCTGCTTGCCTAGGCCGTGGCACGGTCTCGCGAGAAGAAGGATCAGCGCAGCGAGGCCCATGCCAGTTTGACGGGTTGTTTTGAAACAGGGAGCTCGGACAGTTACGTTTACAAATCGATCTTCAACAGTATATTGCTCTGCGACCAAGACGGTTGAAGCAGAGTGGTCGTTTCTGAACAAGTGACGGCCCCAAGACCAGAGTTGAATTGAAACTTGAACAACCGGAGTCGTGAAACGAATAGTTTTTGGAACCAAGGTTCTTCTACGCCCGCGCTCTTTTTGCAAAGAGTTTTAATCAGGTTCGTGTAAAGGAAGATGTACCCTGACACGGCAGTTGTCAATAATCCCTTTTTGAGACAAGGTCGTTCAGGGTTGATGGAAGACGATGGTTGTAAACACCTATAGTTGCAAGACGTGGATACAAAGGGGTAGGGATGAACAAACATCGAAAAGGATCAACGAAAGGCACTACAAAGTGTCAAGAACACATAAGATGGGATCAAGCAGACAGTTTCAAATCAAAGGCACGCCTGGTTTCCTTCCCCGCATCTTGGTTCTGTGACTTCCTGGCTTTTGGGCTGGCTTGTTGGCTTTTGGTTTCGGCGGTTTCCAGGCTTCTAGGCCGCATAGGCCGCCAACTTAAGGCTGGTACGGCTTCCTGAGATGTCGGCTTCTTGGCTTCGGCGGCTCTTGACTCGTTTGGCTTCCTGGCTTCTCGGCAACTGTGCGTTGTGTTCCTGATTTCTGTTGGTTTCCCTACACTGTTTAAGCATGTGTTTGTGTCTTCTTTGTCGTTCTGTTTGTTGCTTGTACCGAACTCGGAATCAATCCAGGATTTGTGTTTTCTCGCGTACCACTGCCACTGCCACTACCGCCAACACTATCACCACCGGTGGCTGCTACTACAATTGCCAATACTTTGTTTGATAATATTGTCTTTATTGTCCACGGACGCAATTAGAGCAGCCCTGGTTATCTCGGAGAGATTCGGAGAGATTCAATGCTGTTTGATCATTCTGTTGCATTTTGGTTCCTTGCGTTTTGTGTTTTTGATCCTTTTTTTTGCTGCAGCGGCCTAGCGCCCAAAACAAACCTTGGCTTGAATCGACCTTGGTTTTCAATTCGAGCTTAGTTTGAAACGAATCCGGTCTGAAACAACTGTTTCAAAACCGCGAAACAGAGAAAGGTTTTGCGTGGCAAATGTGTCCTCATTTCAAGATAGATGCTGCGCCAGTGCTCCGCAGTCTCAAAGTTGGGGCACTCACAGCATCGTGTGTCACGTCTGTGCCGTATGCGTTTTTTGAAACTAGGACGACAGGGAAGTCGTTCCGACAGCTCTGTTGCAGGCAAAAGCTCTGCTATGCCTGGTGACGAGCTGAGGATGCTAGATCGCCATGTGGTGCGCCGTGTTCCCAAAATTTGCTACCGGGCCGGCCGCTGCCGAGGCTGAAGGCTACACCTGTTCGCCATCAGGCCGTGAGCAGCAAGAGGCGGAGTCCGCAGGAGTGCAGTTCATAGTAAGAAGAAATGGGACTAGAAGTTGCAGGCCGAACGTTTTGCAGGCAACATCGAAGCCACATTCAGACTTGCAGCACAGAACGCTGCAGTCTCTTGCCGACAGGTGCCTGCCAACACAACTAGAAGACCTCCACCCGAGGCCTTTTATTGCTCGATTAAAGCAGTCAGAAAGGCGCCAGTGTCGATACGGACCACGACATACTTGCCAGGACGCCGTCGCCGCCATGCAGAAAGCCTTGCAAATAGCAAACGGGTCTGCGCCCGATTGAAGAGATGCAGCAAGCTTGTCCTGGCACGTACTGACGGTTTTGACTGGAACGGAGCGCCTCCTATTGGAGAGATCTGTTTCTCAATGGTGACCTGTTTCAGTGCCGGGCTTTGGTTCCCAGCGCCGTCCTGGTCATCGGCTTCTGACCGATGTTTGGGGTGCCTTTGCTGTCTGAGTGGTTCGCAGATATCCCGCGAGTTCGGTGTCTCCGTGTCCTGGTGCAACAGTGTCCCAGTTCTCCCATCGCGATCTTCCGGTGTCCAAATCATCGTCGCTGTTAGCTCCTGTCAGCAAATGTCCGGTCAGCCGGTGTTTTGTTGGTGCGGGCATCCTAGTATTCGAGTGTCTTGGCCCATGTTTGGCGGTGTTTCGGTGTTGTGTCCTGCTCGGTTGCCGTGTCGCGGTCTCCGCGTGAGATGTCGTGACTCGCTCATAGCGTCTGTGCCACTGTGTTCACGGCCTCGCCTCGGTCTGCCGGTGTCCCAAAGGCGCATCTTCTGGAGTTCCACTTTGGCGGCCTGTTCGGTGTCGCACTGCATCTTTGTCTGGTGTCGTGGCATTGCTGTGGCTGTCCGCTGTCCCGGTCTGGTGATGTTTCATCTTCGAGATGAGCAGCCTTTCAGAACATCTGCGAATTCTGTGTTCGAGCACTGGAGAGCTGGGCTTCGCGTTTGGAATTATGCCGCGCTGTTCGGGTCTAAGGTCGGGATGCAAACGAGTGTTGCATGAAAGGAACGAGAACCAAGCAGAATCGGTTGGTCCGCAAGGCTGAACGACGAAACACTGGAAGCCGAGGCACAGTGCCTGCGAGCTGCCTAGGGGCCTAGGGTGTGGCCATCTGGAACCCTCCGCCTGCAGGTCATGACAAAGCTATCCTCAATGCATGTGAAGCCCGGCGCCCCAAAGCATGGCCTGCTGTGTCCGAAGATTCACATCGCTCATTTTGCAGAAGAAGCAGCTGCAGGAGAGTGAGGGCAGAAAGGGGAGGAGGCTGCAGAGAGATATATTTTTTTCGTGGGCCTCGGCAGACTGGCAGAAGTCACGAACCATCCAATCCCAAGGCGCATAGAGATGGAAGAGGCCATCTTCGCTGCACATGACGCATTGAGTCATCGCGATGCGCCGCGCCTACTCAGACTGCTGCAATGTGTGTTGCCTCTTCAGCTCCTTCTGTCGAAGGTTTCGTGTACTGTCTTCGGGATGGCTACCTCCAATGTTTTTGCACGCGGCAAATGCCTGCACGACGATCATGTACAAGACCCAGACCTACTGCGACTTTCCAAGGTAAAGGATCCTGTTGGCAAGGCAGGAACGGGACGGGCAAGAAGTAAGCCTAGGAAAGCGAAATCAGGCTCGGGTCATGCGAGGGTCTTGCCTTTCCGAACCACCTGGGTCGTGTTTCACGAGTCCCCGCACAGTGCAGAGTTCGGGGCTTGTTGAGAGCGCGCTGTAGCGGCATTCTTGGGGAAGCTAGGCCGGCCATGGCTGCGTCACCTTTACAGTTGGAGATCAGTTTCAGACCTTGGTGTTTCAGGGCAGTGCCGCTGTATTGAGCCAGAGGTCTGAGGATGTCCGGGAGATGTAGTCGCAATGAAACGAGAATGGGCGGCCACACGTGTTCTGTCCAGCCAGGGCCAAGCTTTTCAGAGCCTGGCTGCGGCACACCTGCACAACAAGGACCGGCCAAGCCTCTTGCGACCCTAAGACAGGGAAGACTTGCCATTGCTGTAGAGGGTGCCCGCACACTGCACGTCTAGGATTTTGCCACAGCTGAGCGAGCAGCACGAGCAGCCCGGGACGTCTGTCGGTTGCTCAGTTGCGCGTGGACTTCCCCTCCATGAGTGGCGGAGTTCTTTTCTGCAGTTAAATGACGCAGCACCAGCACGGAATCGTCAGGTCGCAAAGATGGACGTTGGCAAGGTGATGCTGCAGGCGTCATGTCTATGGCTGAGGTGCTCCTCGTCACGGCCCGAGACCATTGGAAGAGCAGGATGCCTTATGGCCTTATGGCAAGTTTTGCATGTGCACGATGATTTGATGTGGGCAGACTTTCATATTGCTATTACAGTTACGAGTTACAACGTAGTAGTGGCGGAAGTGACAACAGTTCTGTGGCTTTGCAGCAACTGCCCAGCAACTGCATGAAGTTCCCTTCCCAAGGCAGAGCAGAAGGTTGATGATGCAGTCGACCTAGCTAAAGAGGCGCAGTCGCTGTACAGTGAGCCGGCGGCTCAGCCAGACGAATTTTGCGCATTGTTTGTTGTCGTGACCTCCGAATGAGGCATCATGACCGCCGTGGCGAGGCAAAAGCTCTGGTCTTTGCTCTGGGGCCCAGGGGGTGCAAGCACAGCTGTAGGATTGTGGCACGTCAGGGTTCTACTTGCTAGGCTGTCGTTGGAAAGGATATGTTTAAAGAAGCAGGGCGTCATATCAAACGTGTATGTGCAGGACCGAGCCCAGCCTTTTCATGCTTTCTGCTGTGATGTACTTTGTGCTGTGTCATCTTCTTGGCATGAAATGCAGTTGCAATTCGCCAGCTCGACCAGCTTCGGAGATTGCGTATCCGCACCTTTGTCTAGGTGGCTAGTTGAAGCCGCTACATGTAGTGGAGCTTGGTTGGGGCTGAGTTTCTAATCAAGAAAGTATCCAAGTTAAACAGCCACATCAATACGATGTTGGCCCTCCGGCATCCTACGAAAACGGTCCTTCTGCATCTCGAAGCTTCTTAACCGCGAGAGTTCAACGCAAAGTGAAGGTATTCGATGAATCTAAGTGCGAGTGCATGGAACATCAACTGAGGTTGCGAAAGCGAGAATGTCAAGCGAGGAGTACGAAAAGGCTTGGGCCAGGTCTCTGGTGTGCGAAGCCAGAGCCTCCAAGCCAGGCGTGCTTTGCCGCAGAGCGGGCTCACGAGCTGCTAGGCGCTCAGAATCGCAGCAACCCTGTGTGCAGCTCAGCCCAAGCCGAAAAACTGGAAATGACCGATGCCATTTGATGCCATTTGTACTGTGGACGAGCATGTACGAACGCACCGAAGCCAGAGTGCCCAGGTTCGCTCGCCTTCGAGATGAAGAGGGCAAGTGTGAAGCTCTCGTGCTTGCAGCCAAGGGCTCGGAACCTCGAGCCGTGATCTGAAACTACACTTGCACATACTTGCACTTCGCTTCCGAAGCGCCAAGAGCACGAAGCGGCAGTGGTGGTGCACCCTCCTCCGTTGCTCGTAGTACTCGTGCTGTTCAAAAAACTCACGGAAATGTTGCGGGCTCCAGCATGCGACGTTGCGTTAAGCAGTATGCATCCACTGAGTTTCCACCGAGGCGCAGTGCCGCATTCAGCTCCTCCAGAGGCAGCAGAAGCAAAGCACGGAGCCTTGCATGCGTGCTGAAATGAAGCATGTCGCGAGACAAGAGTGAAGTGCCAGCCATAACGCTTTCTCCAGAGCTCCCAAGGCTCTGCGAAGCTGAAAGGGAAGAAAGCATCCCTGAAAGCGCCTTTGCCATGGGAGGCCAGGTGGCAACTAGAAGACCTCGTCAGTGCCTGGGCATCTCTGACCTGGTCGCCAGGATCTTTCCAAAGCATCGAAAGCTTCAACCCAGGCCAGGTAAGAGCTGTTAGTGTGGAAGGACAGGTGCCCAACCAGCTCCTCAGCAATGATGATCTCTTCAGCTTCTCTTGCTATTTTGAAGTTTTGGTTGTGGGCTGCCTGAGAAACTCCTGCATTAGAGCACATGCCATGCAAGACCCAAGTGACACTTGCGATTCTCAGCATGCAGGGCCTTTGAACGGGTTCCTGCACCTCCTACGAAGATGCCATCATTCTGCTCGCATATCAGCCCACATGCAGTGGGAATCGCATATCGCAGCCTTAAAGTGAGAGTGTGTCAGGTTTCGGCATGGTCGTAGTAGGTGGACGAAGGATCCGTGACAAAGGCCGTGAAAAGACAGACGGACTTTTCAAGGCCATAGCACACGACTTGGAGTCCCGCTTTGCCACCTCATTCCTAAGCCGGAACCTCCACAAGCACTCAAACCTCAATCTAGAACTCCACGAACCGGCAAACCTTTAGCCCCAACTCCAAATCCTAAACTGCTGGCCCAAACTTCGAGTCAAACGCGATGGATCCTGAGATCTCTGTTGTCAATCCTAAACCCGCACCCCGCAAAACCTCAAGCCTAAGTCCAAACTCGAAGAGACCAAATTCCAAACATGTCGCGCGAAAGACATGCCGCGAAATGAAAGTCAGAGACCACGAAGAAGCCAAACTCAGATGGCCGAGTATTGCTCAACACTTAGCGCCAGGCGTGCAGTCGTGGAAGATCTTCGCATGTACTGTCGCCCCTGGAAAGTATCGTATCAAGATGCTGTTGCAGCGTCCTAGTTGCCAGGCCAGGGAGGCGGCCAAGAAACTTGGGGATCCCAAGGCCGAAGCGCCAGGAACCTCAGCATCCGGAGCCTGAAGCTTGAATTTGCCACGAGTAACTTCAGATGGACAATTCCGGATGCCAACTCGGCGGGATTCTTTACGATTTTCTTGCTTCGAGCCTGTCCCCTGAGGGCCGCACTCTGTGCCCTCGCCCAAATTTACATCTTCAACGGCTTTGGGCTCGGCACATTCGCCCAACGTCATTTCAACGTCTCTGTTTTTCTATTTGTGAAAGGCTTATATTTGCCGTGGGAACCCACTGCATGAGTCACAACCAGGTAGACCTCAGAGCGAGATCTTCAACACTTTAGACGAGGCATTGTTCGTTGCAGCTGAGGCGCGCTGGGGCAGGGTCTTTCTGCGGGTGAGTGCTTTCTGCGGGTGCCTTGGCAAGGCCGAGGACCCAAAGAGCGAGGGCACTGCTCTGCTACTTCAAGCGCAGATGCACCTCGAGGCCGAAGCCGCCATGTCGGGAACAGTTTGGGGGAGTCGTATGCAAGAAGGGAAGGGGGCTCGCTGCGTTAAGACTTCTTGCTTAACGGTTCTGAGCTGGAAGAGTCGTTGAAAAACGCACTGCAAGAGCTGCTCGGGCTCAGTTACAGAGTCAGCGGTTCGTTTGCTGTTCGAGCCATGCCGCCTTGAAGTGAACGAACACGATGTTGCCTGGGGGATATCGCGTGCAGAAGAGTTTTACCATAGCAGGACGCTGAGCAAAGCCGAATTCAATTGCGATGGGGTTGGCACTGATATTCCCGCCGATGTGACACAAGCTGGCCCATGAACTCGAAATGCGTTTAAAGGATCCAGCATGCTCAAGTTTCTTTAGGTTTATAATGTCCACCTCCATGTCTCCATTCCGTTGCCGGCTTGTTTTTTATACTCCTTTCTGCGCTTCGTTGGCTCGGGGGTGGCCGGGGGGGGGGCGCACGTGCCCTTTTAGGTGGGCATAGCCTTTATTTTGGAAATTCAGGTTTTTGAGCGAACCTGACTTTTATTCCGATACCCATCTCCTTTTTATGCTCCATCTGCCCCCCGTATAGACCTTTCCACTTTTCTTTGCTATGTAGTAGTGCATGGTAGTGACAGTATAGCAGGTGTGATTGTTCGCAAGCCGCCTCGCCAATGCAGAGATGCATTGACCAGCGAACCTCCATCCCATTCTTCCTGATTAATCGGGACCCTTGCGCCGATACTCTTCAGGCGTGCAGAGTAGCGTGCTGATTCTAATGTGCACCTGCACTCTGTCATGAAGCCTTTCAGACACTTTCAACAGCAGCGTTGCGGAGAAGGGCAGTCTGCTATGTTCAAACGTAGCAAGTGGGATCGAAGCTCCATCATCATCCAGACAACATGTAGATGAAAGCACTGAAGAGGCATCATGAGGTTGACTGTCTCGCACTGCAAGGGGCGTCGCAGGTGCCGTTCGCTTCTCATTCGCAGTTCTGGTGATTCTGGTGTTTCACGAGCCGCGAGGCATCCGAATTGCAAAGTGCGCTGAAAGCTGCGAGGCGCAGTTTGTGTTGAGAGCCAGTTGAAAGGTGGTTTAGCATACGAGCACAGAGCCTTCGATAAGGTCAATGGCAGCCTGTTGAGTCCGTTATGCCCACTTTCAGTCTGAGAGTCTGAAGAGTTTTCATGGTACGTCGAGGCCGAAGGCGCCGCAGAGCAGCAGTTTCGTTCCCCTCCAAGGCAAGCCCAGCTCATCGTCGACAAAAGCGGCGATGCAGCACAGAAGTCGCAAGTAGTGGCGGCCTTGGCTTGGACTGCCTCAGTTTCTCCGATGCCTCGATTTTTGCTGGCGAAGTCGCGGAATCAGCTTGAGCTTCGTAGTACAAGCCAGCTTACAGGCAAGGTGCCAGAAAGGCTAAGCCGCTGTCGACCGGGAGATGCATTTATAGCGTAGTTTATGCCCATCAAGGAGTCGATCCTTGATCAACTGCGCGGGCACGAGTTCCGCGTCGACGAGGCATTGGCAACAGCCCGACCTCAAGTCACTGGTGCTTGCAACTAGTGCGATCACCAGCGAATCTTCTGTACCGAATCCGCTTGTCTGTGTTGCTTCGAATGCAGAGCTTGCAAACGGCACCTGCGCACTTGCAGAGTGGCAGTAGCCCAAGGCAGTGAGCATTGATCCGGTCAATCTTGTCGAGTGTTTCAGACTGGCGCCAGATGTGAACTTACCAAAATCATCTTGCGCCGAGTAGGGCGAGTAGGGCTCTGCTGGTTGCTGCCAGGCACCTCGAATCGACCCTCGAATGGTCGTGAGGGCCTCAGTGTTAAGCCAAGTGCTTGCGGAGGAAATTTTACAGGGGCATCATTCGAAATGCATGTTCTCATCCAGCTTCACAAGCTGTGCATGTGCCAGGTAGGGCAGATGGCGCTGCCAATGGTGTGCATCCCCCACTTGACTAAGACTTGCATCTGATACGAGCTTCGAGCGGTAGGAGAGTTAAGGCCTGCAGATGGCCTCATGGCATGGCATGAGTTCAGGTCGGGCCCAGATCCGGCGGCGGTTCGTGCAACGATCCAGGAGGCAGTCGGCAGAGTGACGGCAATCGGCTCTCAGTCACATGGGAAATCAAGAGCTTCAAAGTTGAGTTCTACTAGTGAGACGCGGAAGGTGACGAAAAAGATGGTGGGCAGCGGCAACGACATCGAAGCTGACATGCCCCTTATGGACATAGGCATGGGGCTTCAATATACTCTTCGATGTGATGTCTGAATTAGCTGTGTGGCCATCGTCCCAAATGCCAGGAATCAACAGCATGAATGCCGTGCTCTTTCGCAACAAGCTCATCACCGAGTTCAAGGAGACCGGAATCTCCCGTGCAACGGAGCCAAAGCTGAATCGACAGCAGGATGTGGAGCTGCCGACAACGCTTGTGCGTGTCTGAGGGGATTACCCGTGGCAGCGACAACCACTAGCCTCACTAGCCTCCGGCTCTCCCAGCATTCCCGCACTACAATCAGTAGTCCAATTCGTGTGTTCAGGTCTTCGACTATCCCACGGTCAAAACCTTGCTGCCTTCTCAGATGTTCGGCAATCACTGCCGGCAGCTGTGCACTTCTCATACTTTGACTTCGGGAAAGCTCGGACAGAGACCCCCGACATCGACCTCGTAGTGTAGGCTAGGTGGATTAGCGGTCAAGTCTCCTGCTGAAGCCCTTGCTGTGGGAGTCTCTTTCCCCGCTACATGGAAAGCTCCATCGCCTTCCGTTCTACCCGCACATAGCAACCCATTGTCCAGCACTTTGTTCACTCCAGGTCAGGACTGGTGGTCGAGCAGGTTACCCAAGCTGCGACGGCTGGGCCTCCATTCCGATTGTACTTGGGACACTGATGTCTGTGCCGTGAGTGTTGGCTTTGAGGCAGCTCAACAGCAAGCCATGGCAGCCGCCATGCCGATGATGTCGATGCCGGGTACGGGGCGGCGTGTCTTTAGCTGGTACACAGAGAGAAGCATAGAGAGGTGTAGGGCTTCGCTTTTCCAAGGTATCCTGTGATGCCGCAACCAGGCCTGTGCCTCCACCCTCACGGCCGTAGCATCGATTGTAGCACGGGCGCTGGAGCATGTGCTTGCGGCTTGCGCGTGCTGGCCAGGCGTGACTCCCATCGAAGTTGCCTCAAAGATTCAAGAGGCAGATGCGCTGCATGCGCCATGCACACGCCTTGAGAGTCTAGGTACAAGGATAAATCATAATGTTCCATTGGCAGCCGGCATTTTTTGAAAACTGCCTGAAGCTGTGCAGATGTGAGCAGGTTACCAAAGGAATGGTGGGAAGCGACCGCGACATTGCCACCTGGCTGCACGGGTCTTTCTTGTCCCCAGTCGCATGTGTGTCCACTTTGAAAGATGATACACTCTGATACGCATTGAGAGGGCAAGAGGATGAAACCCTCTTAGAATCGAAGGCATCGCTGAGGGTCCTTTGGTTGTCGGATTACTTTGCACATGAATGCAGCGGCAACGGCAAGCATCTTCAAAGTTGTGACAGGATGCGGACATGCCGTTGATGGACATAGGCGCGCAGTTCAAAGGGGATATGCGAAGTACGAGATGCGACACAAGTAAGCTTCGGTTGGCATCTCGTTGCCAAAGACAATCTACCGTAGTTGCATGCTGGAGGCATCGACCAAGGTGCTTTGAAGTGGTGGACATCGCAATCTGAGAAGTCGTTGGACATATTATCAGTTGTCCTTCTGCGGTCACCTTTCTGTGGATGCTCCGTGCGAACAGCACACACCCACACAAGTCTGTTGGATGCATCCAATATTCAGACTCGGCATCTAGTCCAAAGCTCGCTGCCGTCAGTCGTAGTTCACTTGCTTGACCTATCCTTACAGTGAGCGCAGATCCATGTACCTGGCCAGCGCGGCTTGAACGTAGGGATTTCACAAGCTCTGCAAGACTGTTCACCTTCTGCAGCACGAGCAGTCTCCTGCATCTTAAACTTGAAGCTGCATTGACAGAGATGTTTGGTGCATTTTGCACTGACTCATGTTTCGACAGGCATCAACAGCATGAACGCAGTGCTGTGCCTTACCTGCACAGTGATGCGTCAGTTGGACATGTGCGATGTTATGATCGGATGCAAGACTCGCTAGCATGTCTGTCGGGCTAGATGACTGTTTGGACTGGCTCACAAGCAGATTTGCAACACGTGTCTACCGCTCGTCTGCATGGACGTTACATAGTCAATAATAAGTGTTTTCACGTATGTAGCTGTGAGACGGTTTCGTCTGGTCCTTTGTCCCGCGACACACTCGCGAGTTTTTAACGTCCCTGATCCAGTTTCGCGAGGTTCCGCAACAAGCTCGGAAGCGCCTTTGAAGGTGTGGAGCTGCCAAACACATTGGCCTGCAGCCTGGTTTCTGGGCACTTGCACGTGAGATGGCGTGGGTTACTTGTTCAGGTCAAGTTCCTGTTGTAGGCCGGATGAGGGCATTTTGCGGCCTATGTGGCCTATGTTTGACGGCAGAGAGTGTTTGGGGCTCTAGGGGGTTTGGATGCGTTTGGGTGCCTCGGTAGGTCGACCACTTGAAGTTCAGATCATTGCAAAGCCAGAATGCAACGAATAGATTTCTGCTTTGTGTGGAATGTTGCTTTACTTAGGGCAGACAATACCAGGTGAAGAGTAAAGCATCGCCACGAGCAGATACGTAATCCAACACCTGCCGTGGTGACATGAAGTTGCAGTCTCGTGACTGCAGGCCTCAGGCACATCGCACCGCTTCTGTTCTGACCGCTAAGGTGTTCGACTATCCAACGGTCAAGGACTTGTCTGAGCTTCTGATGCAGCTTACGTCCGGCTAGCAGCCTCAGCCTCCAGCCCGAACAAGAGCGGCGCTCGCCCGACGTTCGAGCAGATGACAGCAGACCACCATTGTCCATTGTGACTTGGAGTTTCAGCAGCGCAGCATGCAACCTGACGTAGCTTCTTCGTTATGCTGTCGGCGTGCCAAAAAAAGAGGACTTGTCTTCTCTTGTGTGCTTTTCTTGTCCAACCCCATGCCACGGGTCATGATCCGAACAGCATGCGAATATGCCTTGGAGCGGCCAGATGGCGACCTCATGACAAATTTGATCTGTCGCCGCAGCATTTTGCTGGGCTTGGACTGCCAACATGAGGCTGGAGGTAGATTGAGAGACACAGGTCGTCGACAAGAGATCGCCCTGAGAAAGACCCTTCCCCACCCGCACAAAATGCAGCGACAGCCCATTGCCCTTGAACGCTGCTCACAGCATCATTAAGCATGAGGCACGTGTAGACACAGGTCCAAGGAAGCGTCGTGCCCATCTGGTGAGCTGTGCCTCGCCCTTCGCACCGTGGTCCAGGAGAAGGTCCGAGATCCCAGGCATGAATGTCGCATAATGACGGCCGCCGTGGCTCAGGTGAATGAAGCTCGTGCTCAGCCATGTTGCCGGAAGTCTCTTGCTCGGCTTCGGCGTGGCACAGGACAGAGTTGCAAATTTCAAACTTCGTTTTCTGCGGTATACATGTCCGATGCAAGCGAGTACGAAATCCGCGGGCAGGGCAGGAATCAAGGGTGCTGGGTGTGCGGTCGGAACTCAGAACTGCCAAGCTCAGCGGACGGGGGGGGGGGGGGGGGGCGGAGGGTGTGCATCCAAGATCATCCAAGAAAGCGCTGGCGCGGAGCAGCCGGAGGTTGAGCGGCATCAAACTAATCAGATGTGTTCAGGTCCCTACAGTACACGGCCACCCGGCAATCTGATGTGCATGGACAACACTGTATGACAACACTAGTAGGTCTCAGGCTCGAGATGACTCTTGGATGCTCTGAAACTACGCGCCGGGTTGAAGCTTATGCCTTGCTTTCTGTGTGTTGGTCGCATGCAAATGATGCAAATGCAGTAGCGTCATTGCCCCAACCTTCAGCCTTCCACTGCTAGTCGTAGGGGGACTGCTGGACAAGTGAAATTAACTTGTGGTTCTGTTAGTATACCGGCGAGTTCATATATGGGTCTCAGGACATTGGTACCGCCGCACGAAGTTTCATGCCTTCTCCTCTTTGTCATGCAGATGTAGGCTGGCATTGTGAGCCATGTTTACATTTGGCTCGAGGACAAGTTGTTCTGGAGCCTTCATGCGAGATTCGTATCCGAAGTGTGGCCACCAACAGACGGTTTCCCCCCGCGTTCAGCAGTCTGTCTCCAGAGGAGCACGACCTCAGCCTGTTCGTAAGTTGCAGCAACTTTGATCAAGATCTGTGTGAGAATCGAAACTGCGACATGAATGGTCTTGGCCTACAGAACCAGCAATTGAAGTTAGCAGTCTTGTGCATTTCAGTGTCCCGGGAGTGCGATGAAGAGGGAGGGAAGCACTGATACTTTAAGCACTTGCGTGATCATGCATACTGTTGTCTGATTTTGCATTACTGCAGCTCCTACCATCATAACTATGGGATGCCCAGTATCAAGGCGCAGTTCGATCCCTTACCACACAGTTCAAGCACAATCCGATTCGATTCGTAGCGAAACAACTGCACAGACGATTCAAACACACGCGATTCCAGGTATTCGCGTACATGGCTCTTGTGCTAGGGTGTTAAAGGTTTTGGGCTTTTGGGTCTGTGGCGTCTAGGGATTGTGGGGCTTTGGGGTTGCAGGGTCGTCAGGCTTGTTGATGAAGATATTGTCTGGTCTCCGGCTTTAAGGGTTTAAGGCCTTAAGGGTTTACGTTTCTGAGGGTTCAGCGTGCTTGTGTTTTTGTGGCTTCAGGGTACTTGCCTAGCTTTCGGGGTCAACGGCTTCTAGGATTGAGGCTTTGGTGCAGTGCACGAATCCAGTCTGCACCTGTGTGAATGTCGCGGCCTCTGTGCACGAATCCACCGGATGCGTATGCGCAAATCCATCGTCCAGAGTCCAAATCAGCCCTGGTGCTGTTGTTGTCATTCTTGGGCCTCGGCTCCGTAGCCTCGCATGACTTGCCCAACTTTAGCCTTGACGGCTAGAAGACAAGATGTGTATTGTGGTTATCATGCACGTCCATGCAGGACTGCCGGACTCGATGTTGCTTGCGGTGAAAAGCTTCTGCATTGGTATGTTCAGATGTGACTTTAGCACTACTCGAGGGCATACCTAGCAAACCTTCAGAAAGCTCTACAATGGGACATGAACGACGTCGTAGGACAGGAGAACGAAGAAAGCGTGTTCTGAAGTAAGGAGCAGACTTGACGGGAAGATACAGTCCCATCGGCTACACGGCTGCGGGCACACCCTACTATGGAAGCGACGCTTGGGTCCGACAAATTTGGCAGCAGCTTGTTTCCGGGTCTGCTCTTTTACGGCCGACAAGTGTCAAGGTGCCGAGTTGTGATACTGCATAGACGCAGCACCATGAGTCGCTGCAATCGAGGACAGCGGGTTCTACCTCTTCCACGATCCCAGTTGCGATGGAACGGAGGATCAAGCCGCCCGATGGGCTTCTTGGAGCATTCAGCCAGACAGCGGCGACTTGATGCCCAAGGGGAGCTTCAACGTGTCCCAGAGCAAATCGCAAAAGCGACTTTCAGCCCAGGTTCTGGATGTGGACGCGCCGTCCACGGAAGCATTCCAGGTCGTGGGCTGGACTATACCTGCTTTGCACGGTGGACACTGCGGTTGGCTCTTGACAGGATCTGGACCAGGACGGCAAGTGTGCATACCAGGCCCCTCTCCGGACTACGATGTGCCACTTGCCGTTCATTGTTTAGTGAAAGTATTGAGAGACGATCGGTGTGGTTGGACCTCCAGTGCCGTGAGACCGACAGGCGCGCCTCAATGGAGGCAATACTTCTGCGCCGCCTTCCACGGCTCTGTGGACGGCTCCATGGTCAAATCTAGAGGGAGGGCTTGGTGAGAGAACCACTCTCTGTCCGTATATATATATATATATTTATTTGTTTATTTATTTGTGTGTTGATTTGTATAGCATATATGCATACGATCGTCATGTTGGTGGACAGGGTCAAACTGAGCCTCTTCAATCTCTTTCCTTCCGGGTTGCGATTGCGCAAACCTGGGCAGCAGCAACCTTTGCAAGCTCAAGTCCAGCAAGATCCAAGGTCTTTTGTGGAGGCAGTTGGCAGGAGGCACTGTGGTCAAGGGGCGCCTGTGTTTCTTTGCAGTATTGCTTGCCGCAGGAGGAGGTGCTCGTCACCGAGGATCGCGGCAACCACTACCAGCAGGAGAGCGGAAAGAGAGGAAAGCAGAGTGTGGCAGAGCGATGCTTGCTTCACTTGGCGACTTGGCGAGTCCGAGGAGTGCTTCCAGGCCGGCGCCTGCCGAGACGGAGGCTCTACGCCTTGCGAGTGGCCTGGCGGCAAAGAGGAAACCGTGCCGCGTGCGCCACGTGCCTCACCGCATCTCACCGACTCTCTTTTGGCTGCAGGTGGTGTGGGCTGCACCAGGGCCAAAGACTGTTCTGCTGCAGTGCAAGCGACGAGAACCCGGACATCTGCACTGCCAAACGTGACTGCATGCCCCTGGTGAGCTCTTGAGCCATGCCGGCTTTGCCCAAGAGCGACGCTTGCGTCACCTGCCCCTTTGCTTGCCAGTGCCAAGTGGTGAAAGCATGCGACTTTGCAGGAACATGCCAACTGCTTCGGGACTCCAGGGCTTGATTCCGGTGCGAGCTTTCGTTGTGCCGCTTGCCTGAACTAAGCACAACATGAGCTTGGGAGGAGGGAAAGACTTGGCCTGCACTCACGATGCAAGATTCGGGAAGTCTGCATTACGAGTTCAGATGTTGTGCCAACCAAAGGGGGGGTGAATATGCGGTGGAATAGTCCGACAGAGTCTCTCATCATCGCGTACATTTACCCTACGGTACATCTGCGAGCAGCCATGAAAAGCCGGTCTGAGACCTTACACGTGCCACATGTTGCATCATCCGTCGCTTCGGACGGGCAGCATGTGAGGTCACCACAACGACAACGACACCAGCGGAGAGCTGAGGGGTGTGCAGAGCCGGACTTGCGTGATGTACTATGGCGTAGACGCACATGTTGTGGATGATGACGAGAGAGTGCAGCAGCGAGTGCCTTTGCAGCCGGACCCCAAACAGAATTCTTGCAAGGCTGCAGACAGGTACTTGAGTGGGTGTGGGTCCCACTGCGAAGACGGCGTCTTGGCTTCCCGAAGCTTCTTTGTGGTGCCTGCAAGCTTGACGGCTCGGGCTCGGGTCGTGGGCCGTTGGAACGTGCTGCGTGCTGTCTCATTTTGGAGGAGGCCTTTCTGCCCTTGCAAGCCTTGCAGAGGCAGCCCTTGCGCCTGGTGCGGGCTCCACGATCAGAAGGAGATGTTCTGCTGCAGCGAGAAGGAGTACTCTTTTGACCAAGCGTGTCGCCCTGGCAGCAAAATCAGGCAGATGTAGTTCACTAGGTGTCTTCGAGAAAGATCGGCACAGAGCAGCGGCGCAGCAGGTAACTTGACACTTGCCGATGCTTCTTGCACGTATTGGCACGTAATCTGTTTGCCATGTCGGGGGGTTTCGCATGGGTTTATGCAGGTAGCACTTCACACCTCAGGCCGCAAAGCAGACTGGTCCAGTCGCAGAGACGCTTCAGGGCAGCCTGTCTGTGTGCCACAGACGCCTCTCGGCTGACATGTTGGCCATGGATGGAATCAGCTCGTAAAATTCGGAGCAAATACCGAGGCCGCCGCACAAAGCCTTTGCCCAAGAGTCGACCTCCTCCGGGGTGCTCATGGCTTCTGTGCATCATGGCAGCAAGTCCCGATTTGTGGTGGCACAAAACGCACCATGCAAGAAGGCATTATTGCTGCAAAGCAGCCGACCTCGGAATATTTCCAAAGGTGTCGGTGCGGGTCCCCTTTGTCCCGTTTTTCAATTGACTGATGTTGACCAAGACGAAGACTGGGCGAGGACGAAATCAGTCCTGTAGCTTGGTTCACAACCCTAACAAGGGTCCTACCTAGTGAATCCTAGTGACCTAGTTACCTAGTTCACAGAGGGCGGTGACTCGCCCTGAAAGCCACAGTAAGGGAGAGAGGAGAGAAGACATTGAGCTACACGTTCCCATTCTCCGCCCACTTCCAAGCAAACTTGAAGAAGATGCCCTAGCATCTCTTGAAGACTCCCTCAGCTCCGAACGTGTCTGAGCCCGAGCGACAACTGCTTTGGGCCGTCCTGAACCGAGGCTGACTGCTGCCATCCTTCTCGTTTTGCTCGTAGTGGGCATCTCTTTCATACTCAGGATGGATCGGGTTTCGATGCCATGCTCAAGATTGAAAGCTCCAGTGTTGGAGATGACATGCGCATCGCACTCGACATCTGACGGCCCTGATTTTCCGAGCGGTCGGCCGTGATATGCCGTGCGAACCAAGCCCAGTCCTAGTCTCCTCGCAGAAAGTTTTGGATATGTCCAGCAGATGCGAGTCGCTTGAATTGGCTGCTAACGGAAGCTTTCTTGAGCGACTCTTTACGAAGCCGTACCTTACCATCTGTCCTTACACTCTCAACCCAGCTCGCATTCTGGCCGATGCCAGGCGCTCGACCAGGCGTCAGGAGGAGGAGCTTCAACAGAGAGTCCGGGCGAAGAAGGAGCCTTGGGCAGTCCACGGAAAGAGCAGCTACCAGTTTTGAGCTTGAACAGGAGAAGAAGTCCACACCATTGTCCAGGAAAGGCCTATCAGGCCACTGGGCCTGTGGACAGACCTTCGGCTTGAGCTCTTCCTGCGTGATCCTTGCTGTTGAGAGTTGAGAGTGTGAAAGTCGAGGAGGGAGGTCAAGAGTCAAGCTCTCGGCAAGCCACCACAGGTGACTCCGGCGACCCCGAGATCGGTTCAAGCAGCTTCGCCTCGACCGTGCCAGTGCCGGCCGCGCCGGCTGACATCTCAGAGCAGAGACTGTCTGACGTTCGGATACCTGCAGTTCTACTAGTAGATA
Organism: Symbiodinium sp. clade A Y106; assembly: GCA_003297005.1. Taxonomy (NCBI): domain Eukaryota; class Dinophyceae; order Suessiales; family Symbiodiniaceae; genus Symbiodinium; species Symbiodinium sp. clade A. The sequence continues at coordinate 80,496 of BGNK01002513.1, read as the reverse complement.
GCTGGGCACTGGCAGCGCTATTACAGTGTCTTGAATCCAGACCGGCCGAAAACAATTTGTTGAGAAAATCATCTCTATGATTAACACTCCGCTGCGAAGTCACCGGAGCTCCCTCTGAGTAAAGTGATCTCAGGCCATGCTCGAGGCGGCCTCAGATGGATTTCCCCTCAGCCTGTGAGCACAACAGGATCGGCGCGGCATCTAGAACATCTGGTTGGAGAAAGGAGTTCTCTGTGTACCTGGAATCTGAAGGTTTGGGTTTGCAGAGCACTGCACGCTCCAGCATGGAGTGGCACATGAGACTGCCAGCGATCTCTCATATGTCTATGCGGGACTCAAGATCACAGCATCTGCGAAAGCCAATGCTGGCAGTTTCAACGCCGTACAGTTGTGCATGCAATTCAGCCCAGTAGCCCAACGGCTGAGTGGCAACGTTCGGTGGCTGTGAGCAGCGTCGGGTGCGGACGCCTTCCCGGTCTTGATTCGCACCCCGCGCTGCCACCAGGTTTCCAAGTTTCTTGTGCGTCGCTCGCTCTGCAAAGAGAAGGGAGTGCCGCTTGCGTAGCGACACCTGGCACAAGCAATTGCTCAAGCAGCGGACTAGGTTTGAACAGGCTGCGCATCGCATGGGGTCGCAGGGGGGAGATGCTGCTGGCATTGCCTGTGCTCAGAGAAGGTGTCACGGACATCTGACACCATGCCGATTTGTCTTGATGGACTCATCGACGAGTACACGAGGAGAGCCAAGTTGGAGATTCAGATGATGTTAGACTCCGCTCATTCAACAGCCCATCACCGAAGAGAATGGCAATTGCATGGGCAGTACGCAGATATCTGTTCGCTGCCGTCAGGGGAATCGCCAGGACAACTCGAGTGTGGAAAGTGTTGGGCAGTTCGTGCGAAGGAGCTGCTTGTTCAGTGCGTCGTGCGTCGGCCCAGCCCTGGAAGATCGGAAGATCAGCAAGCTCCAGCAAGCTCCTTGATCCTCGTTATGAAAAGACCGCCCACAAAGGGTTGGTAGATCGCCTTAGCAGAGATGATCTTCTGGAATCCAAAGCGCCGAAAGGCCCTTTGCTTAAGCAAGGGCTTCGCAGCGAAAGGTGAGAGCGGCAGACCACCTGGACAGGGGGTCAATGCTAAAGCAAAGTTATGGTTATGATCGGTAGCATACCAGACGGTATCCGCCTCGCGGACTTGCGTAGGCAGGATCATTGGGCGGCAGAATCACCTGAACCTAGGCACATCTTTCGAGCAGTATCATGCTGGTACTGTAGTCACCGTAGCCTGTGTCAGAAGTTGTGTAGGATAGCGGACAACACGGGTGCAGTCGCCCACCTGAATTCAGAACCGTGCGAGTTCGGTTCCGACAAAGCGGAGCCTAGACCTGTCCGGCTCATGGCCGTAGACGACCTGAGCAGGAGCAGCAGTTCTAAAACCTCGCTGGAACCTTTGAATGACCCGTCCGGCGTTAACGCTTCCGCACTGCCGTGATGTGCCGCATGCCTTCTACGATGCCGTACCGTTTGGTTCAATTGGCCTGGGTCCGCTTCACCCGTGATCCGGTGAAGGCGAGGACGTCCGGCTCTTAAGATGAGGGCTGCACCTCGGAGTATGGGCATAGGCGGCATTGGGCGCACGCAGACATGCTCCAGGTTGCTGTCCAGCTTGTCCAAGACGGCATACAGAATCCAGCAACATCTAGCAGATGTGTTTTTTTCCCGTGTTGACAGCTTGTTCTAGGGACTCGAGGGACTCTAGGGCCCCAGGGCTCGAAGCAGAAGCTGCATCCTGCATCCTGTCTGTCTCCGGACCTCAGACTCAGGCCCATCGGCATTAGCGCAGAAGCGTGCAAGGAGAAGTCCGTTGCCAGGTCCTTGGTTTGATGCATTCGGTTGCCGAGGCTTTGAAGTTGACGAAGCGAACCCCATGTATTGACTCATGTCGCACGGTCGTGTTACTGACAGTTCAGTTACTGGACGGTGCACCTGGCAACAGATAACAGAACACAAGCACTGCAGCAATGCAACCCATTGGCCCCCATAAACTCAAGCGATCGTTCAAGGCACCTTACTGAAGACCCGCGCCACCGTGGGGAGGCCGGAAAACTAGGCAATCTGGTACATAGTACAGACGAGGCTAGCTGCTTGAATTCATGCAAGTTGGCAGTGGAACCAGGAGCAGTTCAGTTTCGACAGTTCAGGTTCGGTTCCGTCCAGATCGTTTGCAGTTCACTGACAGGCCAACTTGCCCTACGGAGAAGTTCTCCCATCACTGGCAGGTAGAGCATGCCGTAGTGTTCCGGTCGCGCCGTGCAAAACCGGAAGAATCCTCCGTGTACAGATTGTGCATTGTTAACACTGCCGTTTCGTGGTCTTACTACCACAGGCCCCTTTCGGCTTGCTGTGGTATAGATGAATGCACCAAATGACAAGGTCTGCATCCATCTCGAGGTCACAGGCTTGAAAGCAGACCCAGTTTGGAACGGAGATCAGGCTGCACAGCCGGGCAAGGGAACATGGCACTTGCCAAAACCGGCCCATTCTTTTGCCGACCCGATTTGCATGAATTGCTGGGGATGGCTTATGGATGGTGCAAAGTGGATAAGATCAGCAGGGGCTCTGCAACCACATGTGGTTTGTGTTGTGACTTCACCTGGCAGGCATGTCGTACGCGTACCTCTTCAAGTGCCTCTCTGCGCACAAGCAACCATCTTCCGAGCCGGGGCTTCGCAAAGGGGAAGCCCGGCACGTCGCTGTTTCTGTGGTACTTGTAGTTCAATGGTAGCTCCTGGAGCATCTCGAACTTCTGCTTTGCAGTGGTGCATCACCAATGCAGCAGGTACATCATCATTGGTGACACGGGCGTTGGGAAATCCTGCCTCTTGCTTCAGTTCACGGACCGTCGGAGAAACTTGTTCTTGCTGCATTGCATCAACTCTGTGTCGAAACGGCCGTGCAAGCCAGTCGTCCTGTCTCCCCTCAAAGTCGACATTCGGCGGTGGAAGCAGTAAGGTGCCTGCGAAAGAAGTAAGAAGTAGAAAACCAAATATCGGAGACCTGCCGATTGATTGAACTGCTATCGCTTTGCAAACGCCTGCGTGGGCGTCGTGAGCACAAGCTGGACGTAAAGTTGGCCTGGCGGATCCTGGCGGTACTTCACCGTCACCAGTGCTGCAGCCATCACCGCTGTGACGCCCAGCAAGCGGCGCTGACAATGACGGAATTGCTGTGACGACAAGGACGAGAAACCATAACTGCGCCTACTCTCGCCTACTCGCGCGCCAAGCAGTCTTCACTCACCTCACCGTTTGGTCGTCCATTTGCCGTTTGAAGGGGCGCAGCAGTCAAGCAGATGCTCGGTCGAGCATTCTTGTCTGCATCTCTCGATCGACAGATTGGATTGTAAATAAGTCATTCGAGTTATGTTGACAGCTTTTCCAGGCTAATTCTGGTTCAGTTTCCAAAAGACAGGTGCCACATCGGCCACAGTACTCATCCCGATGCAGCTGCGGATCGAAACAATACATGTCTTCGTTGCGACTTCAATACCGTCTTCCCGTCTGCTGTGCTGCTTGTGTGACTCTTGCAGGACAAGCGTTTCCGAACGGACCACGACCTTACAATTGGAGTGGAGTTTGGCCGCGCTCTTAGAATCAATGTGGAATATTTTCTGCGTGGCTGCCGTCGTGAAAACAGATAAAACAGGCTTGACAGCTTTTTATCGTAGGGGCGTTTACACGGAGTGGCTTCGACAGCCGATGAAGCCATCTTCGCTCGACATGGTAGCTACGGTAGTGGCATGTAGTGGCAATCTGTCGGCAGTTGCAGCCCGGAGCCATGTGCTGAGGGTGCTCTGCATTTTAGCAGAAAGTTTGAACCTCATGCTGAAGCTTGCAGGTGCCCGTCTCATCAACATCGACAACAAGCAGATCAAGCCCAGGGCCCGGGTTTTGGACCTTGCAGGCACGCAAACAGAAAGACCACACATGCACGCAAGCGCCAAGCAAAAATCAAGAACAACAAATACAAAGGCAAGCGCAATAATAATAACAGTAGTAATAATAATAACACTGTAATAATAAGTCAAACACAGAAAAACAAACGAGCGAGCGAGCGAACGAGCAAGCCCACATACACACAGACACACAATAAACATGCAAGCAGGCATGCAACCAATCATGCAAGCAAGCAAGCAGGCATACAACCAATCATGCAAGCAAGCAAGCAAGCAATCACACAAACAGAAACAACCATCCTCGCACTCGTACAACTGAGCTCAGTCCACACTCAGTGCCAGGAAATGGGATAACGACAAGGCTAGACTAGGTCCAAAACACCTGGCAGCCTGGGTTTGAGCACTTTCTGGAAGAAAGACCGTCTCTTTTCGCAAGTGGCGTGAAGGTGTAAGCTTCCCAAGTCGAGGTTGCAGATCTGGGACACTGCGGGCCAGGAGTCTTTCCGCTCCATCACCAGGCACGGTTGCTCCGCTTCATGGCAGTGGGCCACTCAATTTTCAATGCACAGGTCTTATTATAGAGGAGCCAGCGGCGCCCTCTTGGTCTACGACATTTCTCGGCGTGACACCTTCAATCACCTGACTCGCTGGCCAGAAGCTTGGTGCAGTTGAAACTAGGCGGATCCATGGAGTTTCTTGCCGTTATGCTTTCGAATACGATGCGACTAGTGAAGGGTTGTGAGCCTTTTCCAGGCTCGGTGCCCTGTCGCAAGGTTGGAAGAGGCACGGCAGAATGCGAATGCAAACATGGCCGGAGGCTGAGACTTCCGCCCCGATACCGCCAAGCCTAGAACCAAGAGAGCTCTGTTAAACAAGTGCTCTCCAGTAACCTTAGCTTTTCTCGAGTATCGCGTCAGGATCGCGCTGCGGTCGGAATTCGTCCCACACCATTGATTCCAATGGTAAAGCCCTTGACGTGAACACTGCACTCTAGAAACGACTTGCGAATGATTGTGCAAGATCTTGCTGCTCGAGTGGCCCGCCGGGTATCGAGTGGTTGTGGGTTTTCCTTAAGGGCGCCAAGTCAAACTTTTGGGGTTTCCGTTGCCTGCTTACTCTGTGCAGCCGGACGTTCCCGTTCTGCTTTTGACTTTCCTCCTCGAGGCTCTTTCCGCAGCCGGCCTATTTGGATGTTGATCCCTTCTCGGCCTTCTCCTCCCGCCTCCTCGCCTCCAGGGGTCCTTCCGCTTCAACCTCCAGTCGTCGACTTGCGTTGTACGGGCAGCGAGGACGGGGACGTCACCCAGATCTCATTTCAATTCCAAAGCCTTGCTATCTCCATTCTGTGACCCGCAGCTAAGTGGGTTGGGCTCTATTTAGGTCGCAAGGCCAGGCCTTCGGTCCCCGCGTCAACCTTGCCTGAGAGGCCTTCCACCGAGGATTTGTTCCCTGAGGTGCCAGCTGCGTTGGGTTGGAGAAGAACTAGCAGTTAGAGCCAGGGTTCCCTATGCAAACGCCCCGCCTTGATCTACCAAATCGGTTCGCTTCGGAGCATGAGTGTCGGGCTTACTTGGACGCAACAGGCGTGCTGGGCCAACTGTGCACTCCACGCTCTGTGATGGACGTTGAATCCTTGAGATCGAGTTCCTTGTGCCCAACCCTCCCCTGTGCTGCTCCTGCCACCCGAGCGACGTGCCGAGGCATCTCCTTGACGAGTGGGCTAGCCCGGAAGTCAGGTCAAGAGGCTTTACTAGAGCCTCCTGACAGACACTCTAGGCAGTTCAAGGCGGTGATACCGGGAGCGCAGTGAATAAAGACTCCGCCGTTCAGCCCGCACATGAAGGGCCACTCGTCCCGATGGAACCCAGCTAACGACCCCTCACGCGGCGTGCGCTTGACAGCGCCAGCTGGCCTTTCCAATTCCCGTGGACTTGAAAGCCGTTCCTTGAGCAGACTCTAGAACCTGTGTCGAGCCAGGGCCATATTTGCCCCTCTTCTTTGTGTGGTTACTTTCACCAGCCTGCCCGTCCTCGTCCAGGCTCTGCGGGCCTTCTCTTCGGCTTCCAGAAACCGCGCCGAAGTTTTTTCTTATGTTCCACATTCGACAAGACTCTCGGTTGTGCTGTATTCCTGGTGAAGGCCCCGCATATGCTTTGTTTGAGGAGGATGCTTTCCCTTCCTTGTCACTACGACGCTCGCGCTCCGTCGTCGCCTCGACACGAAGGTCGGACTCCTTCCTCTTCCTCGCAACCTGTTACTCGTCTAGGAGGGTTTCCTTAGTCCCCCTCCTTGGCGCAATGGCTCCTGGAGATCCGGGGACCTTAACGACTGTACGAGAGCGGGAGGCCGGCTGGCATTGTTCTATTCTGAGACATCAATGCGATGACCGCCATAAAGCCGTCTATCCGGAGAGTGCCAGGCCGCATGGGACCCGGCCTTCACGGGGATCTCACAGGAGCCTTACAGTCATGCCACCTCTCATTCTGATGGCGATTTTGGCCGCATGCTTGACTTAAGGCTGGGTTCAGGGCTGGCATTTTTGCCCGCGCGTGGGGTGCACTCTTGAGAATTTCACACGAAGCAGGGCTGCGAAGCATCAAGCTGCAAAGTTGGAGCCAAAGGATTTGATCGAGGTTGTCACGCTTGCTTGTCTCAGCTCCCCAGAGCTGCAAAATTGTGGCCTTTTGCAAACCACACCTTGAGTCGATGGCTGGACCAACAATTTCTGGATAGAACAAGGCCTTCTATTTCGGGTGAGCACCCACCTTCCTCGAGCGACTGTCTGAAGATTCGGATTTGTTTCGGGGACGGGGAAGATTTGCTTCCCATAAGGTCATGGAAATATACGGCCAGGAAATCTGTTAGAACCTTCGTCGCTGAACTTACGCCGTCGGCATGCGAGCCTGTTCTCCACCTTGTGCGGCTTTTGCCGGGTTCCTAATCACAACTGTTAAACGGTAGCTGCAAGAGGCCTGCATCATTGACATCGCTGTGCTCAAAGGCGCATACACTTGCACATGCCAAGACATGAGCATTGCCAAGACGAAGCCGGATACACTGGTCCATTGTCCTATGTATCCTCATCGGAAGTTCTGTCTTGCGCATGTTGGCAAATGGACCAAGGAGCTTCCCCGCTCTACTTCCGGACAAGCATCCCTAAAATCCTAAAAAAATTCCTTTTCCGCCACGAGGAAATCATCCGCATGCCGACGGCACGATGCAGTGCAAAGGGCAGCGACAGAAGCTTTGGTCGCAATGAACATCGACCCCGATTTTGCCAAAAAACCACGGCGGGCGGGCGGGAGCAGCAAGATCTTACTTGCACAATCATTCGCACGCCGTTTCTAGAGTGCAGAAACTCCGCGTTCTTTATTTCCGCCAGGAAATCATCTGCGTGCCGAGGGCCCGAAAGTGCAGCGACAGAAACTTGTGCATTTTGTGCCGGGAAGTTGCTTTGTACGGACACTTCCCCCGTTCAGCACGTAAGCAAGCAACGACCCGCCGATATCATCGCTTGGACTCTTCGACAGCTCGTTTGACTTTTGATTGCACGCTGAAATCATCGATTCTGCGGCAGAACGGGAAGTTCGCGCAGCAAAGCCGGCAGAATGCACCCGGCGCCGTATGCCATAGACATGATTACCAGCCGAAACTTTGATGCCCATCGCACCAGGCTTTACGTTCTGCAGCTGGAAACTGTTAGCCTGACTGTGATACTACGGTGTGCATGTGCCGCTACATTTCTATGAGGTGTCCTGTTTTCGTGCGGATTGTTTGAGTTGTCACGTATGTAGGGGCAATCGGATATCAAGTATTTCACCTTCTCTAGTCGCTTCTGGGAACCGAGAATTCGATCTTGCGCGTCCGAAATGTAAGGATCAGAGGGTTGCGAGTCCGTCTGGATGATAGGAAAAGATTTGCCCTTTGTTCAGCGGAACTCATTGGAATGGTATGCCGGGCGGCCGGTAGGAAGTTGTGCATTCGCGTATTCTGGCCTACTGCTTCCACAAGGTCCAGTATTCGACTCATTCTGCAGCCACGTAATGCGGTCATCCTCGACCCCTCGAGCAGATTCGAATCATTTCGGTGCTACTGTAGGTTATCATGCTCATTGGCAACAAGTGCGACCTGGACCGACGTGAGGCAGATTGCAGGGACTAATGGAATCATTCCCACAGTCATGCTAACATGCTTGCAAGCATGAGTTGAAAGGAGAGCTTGCGAGGGACGGCATGTAACTATGGCCTGCCATTCTGCTGGGGCAGAAGCACACGTCCTGAAAGCTAGGTCACCTACGAGGAGGGTGCGCAGTTTGCCCGAGACCATGGCCCGGATACTTACCGCCTGCGATGACTTCGATGGCGCACAACTGCAGAGTGCACGGCCGTTCTGAAAGCGATGAACTTGGGGTTGTGTCAGCCTGCGCACAGCAACTACTGAAATGTAGTGTGCTTAGGCTTGATTTTCAGAGAGACGTCAGCAAAGACAGCGCAGAACGTGGAGGAGGCAAACAACACACGTTTGCTCCTTTTTTGAAGACTGTTGCAAAGGACTTTGCAGATTTGTGGGCGCAGCGGCGTGTTCTACACAGGACACTTTCTCAACAGAGCTTGTCTGCCAGGCCTTCATACAGACGGCCCGAAAGATCTACGAGAATCGCGGCACGAATTCAGCGAAAAACCGAACACTGTTTGTGCACGGGCTGTTGGCCCAGTGATGTAAGGGCAGGGCCGTGAACGGACTTCCGTTTCCACAACTGCTGCAGCTACGTCTCGCACCCTCACAAGTGTCAGCCAGCCTGCTCAGTCCCGTCCTGCATGGCTGTATATGGAACCGATGCCAGAAGCTTACAAGGAACATCCAGAACAACGTCTACGACTTGAGTTCGGAGGCTCGCGGTTGTGGCACATCCTCTGCATCCTCTAGCACCTGTGACCTAGAAAACGAGTGCATTTGCTTGCGGTAAAGGAAGAACCCCCACCATGCACTGACAGCCTTGGCTGCGTGTCATTCAACGTCTCAGACCGCAAGAGAAACCTGCTGATAGCCTGCTGGACTGACTTTGATTGTGCCTTTGCCCTCGCAGAGCAGCGGAATCAAAGTCGGTATGCCGCCAACAGGCACGCAGGGGAGCGCGCATGCTTTGTTCCAGTGGTTCGAGGGAAATTCTTCGAAGGTTGTGTGGCAGTTGGGTTGTCGGGCTTTTTTGTCTGGTGTAGTTGATTAACGCCTTGACCGTGAAGACTCAGATTGAATTCAGCTCGCATTCGTTGGAATAAAAATCAACAACTGAGCTTTAGCAGGTCACTCGCCCGCTCCGTAGCTTTGTTTGTTTACATGTTGTTTGTCAGTCTGTCTCGCTCTCTCTCTCTCTCCCGCTGTGTCTCTCTGCTTTCTGGTAGTCTGCCAATGTTTCGTCTCTCTGTCTCTCTCTAATCTCTCTACTTCAGCACTTGCGGGATTTTGACATGCGGACATGTTGCAAAGCACTCAGGCGCAGCTGTTTCTTGGAGTCAGTTTTTTGCTCAAGCCGTATCAAGATGGTCACTAGCAGTCACTAGCACTTGCAGTCGCTTGCATTTGTTGGAGGCGCTGGTTACCAGCACGGGCCTCCACGGCTCGATGGTCGTCAGACCGGTGGTTGCTGCAACTGAGAGTCTGAATGAGTCTGAGTTAATTCATCTCTGATTAGCGCTTCATGCTTTTACTCTCCTGATTGCCAATGGGTTCCACAGACTACCGTGACTGCAGCGGTCTTTGTTGATGTAGAGATTCGACGTCGTGTCGCGAATTCGAGTGAGGCTGTGAGGGCACTGCATGGGCGATTTACAGGCCCAGGCAGGTTCGACCTCAGCATTTCCCGGTGCGAGCGCGAACACATTTGAATTGCTAGGTTGAACGTAGTTGTATGCATTAGGATGCATTAGGTATTTTAGGCCTTCCCACGGCGCTCAGTTGAGATCATCAGCCCTCGTCTTCGTCACCAGCCTCAGAACGTCATCACGCGAGTCCTCCTGGCTGTGTCTTAAGATGTGCAAGATCTGAAGCGTCAGATAGTCGGGGACGGGTGTTGCTATACTGTTGTGCAGCTGCACGGATGTACATCCGGCGTTCGTAGGCAGAGCCTGAAGGGGTCAGCAAGTCTCACACGATGTGGGCACTCACGACCAGCAGCCCAAATGTCGCCAGCTACAGCATCCGCGAGCCTCGTGCCATATGAACCAGAGTTGGACATTGCAGCTGTAGCTCATGGCTCCGGTACCTTCAGGAGTTTCTCCAGGGCGGGTGTGGGCGAGGGGGTGTACAACAGTTGCTGAGGCTGTGCATCGGACGTGATGTGCAAGTCTTGCCGACTTCCCTTTTTATCTTTTTGCTTCTTGTGGTGGTCGGGGTAAGAAGGCTGTCAAGCTATGATCATGCTGCAGTACTGCATCCAATCATCGAAGCAGCTCGCTGATGCTGCCGCATTGTTTGAGCTCGGCTGGCCTTGCTTGGAGCACGGCCCTACATAGATCCTGCCCGTGCCGCCTTCACACTGTCGTGGGGGGTCGGGTTTTGGCAACAGGGAGATCCATGTAACAACGCCTTCTTTTTGCAAAGCGATTGTTTTTGTGGCAGTGTTCTCTCTGTAGCCATGTGGCGGGCACAACCAAGAAGTGTTGTGCCTGAGCTGGCACTTGTGAAGGTGGCGGGACCTTGAGTCAGGAATCTCGATCCCTGTAATAGATTACGTGACTTGCACTTGCCCGAATTCAACACGGCCACAAACAGAAGTACTGCTCGGAGGACATACTATCCCTTCTCCCGGAATTTACAGAGCACGCATATGAGACAGATTGCGACCGGCAGTCTGCAGTGTACTGTTCACGCCTTCGTGGAGGTTCGCTCAACTCGGGAAGGCTCCCGCCACCTGCATCAAATTGCTTGAAGCTGTGCTTTTGATGATGTCCTCTGTTGTGCCCACTGGTGTGCGTGGTGCTACCTTCAGTATCCTCCAGTTTTCAGTGGTTCTAGGATTCTAGAATAAACAAACCGCTCACATGTTTGGTCGTTCTGCTCGGTGTCTTCAGTGCTGGAGCCATAGTCTTGGTGTTGTGATGATTCTGTGCGGCAAGCTTGTCCTGTTGTTATTTGAGCAGAAAGCAAGCACAGTGTACCTCCGAGGTGGCATCATAGTAAGCGCGCTGGCTGCACATGACAAAACGGGTGTTCGCTTCGGAGTTGCAATTCTTGCAGCAAGTACAGGTGTTACAGACCAATAGAGTGTCAAGCTGGAGCTGAATGTTGTCCGGATAGACTGATAGTGTAATCCTACTTACAGCTTCGATTTTTGAGCACTTCCCGCACTTCACAGCAACTTGAACGATCGCATTTATCCGCAGCTGTCTTCACGACCATGAACATGTGTTGGACAGATCCAGGATTTCGCCCCAACGCAGTCGAGAGTGTTTCCATGCAGTCTTTTTCCGCCACCGTCGCCACAACAGAACACAACACCCACCATCAGCTCCCTGGAAATGTCCCGTGTACGAATCCCTTTTAGTATAGCCTGGTCCTGCGACATGGCAGTCGTGCAGTCGTACAGCTGTGTTCCCTTGTCACCACTACGTAGGCCAACAAACACTTCAGCTCTTTCGCAAGAAGCTGCTTCCAGACCCAGCCGGGCATGTCCCATGACAACCGTTGTCGCGGTGTCGAATCCTACTCCAAGGGCGCAGGTTTTGGGCGCCAAGACCCCAGGTGTAAAAGCCCGACAGGGCTTCACATGGGCCCAGGCCCACCTGTCTCTTTGACCAGAGCCAGCACTCGCTTCACCGCTTCTTTGTTTATGCTCGATAGAATCATGGTGTATGCTTGAGGTCTCCGATGTATCGTTCGACGAGTGTTGCGAGGGGCGCTTACTAGGCAAGGCGCTCGGACGATCTTGTTCCGACAGTTCGTTTTTCACTGCATGTTCTGGCAAGAGAAAGTCGCACTCGGAGAACTGGTGCACGGGAGGCGGCAACCATTCCAGTGACTGCCCAAGGCCTCGAATGTTATTTTTGACTGGGAGGCGTCATCTAAATGCCTGGCTAGACTTTAGCCTAGGGACCGTCTAGCAGCTTTTGCGGCTCGACAGCCACCGCATCCTGCTGCAGGCTACGTCGTCTACGCTCTGGTCAGCATGACCAAATGGCCAGAGACCAGGACGAGCGCGTGCTTGACTTGAGCGTAGGAAGATATCGTGCTGTGTATGTGACTGTATGTGTGTTTGTGTGCCCCTTTGTGCCCTCTGCATCTTCGTCGGCGATGTCCTTCCGAACCCCACAAAAGTTGCGTGGCCAGTGCAGCGGCAGCATGCTGCATTGTCCTGCGATGAGATTTTGCTGCAGGAGGTGGCCATGGCCATGCAGGCCAATATGTGGTCAGTTTGAAGTTGTGGTATGTTGCGCATGGCAGATCGTATCCTGAAGTGTGGTTTGAGCTGCTTAGTTCTGTTGTTCTCATTGGCTCCGTATGAGTACGGCTGTACTTTCTTGCTGTGGTGCTGAAGCGTCGTCCATGCAGTGTGTGCCGAAGACATTGGATCGAAGAGGGCAAGCTGACACAGGTGCCCGCCAAAATGTTATACGGAAAAGGAGTTACATTTCGCTTATTCCCCCCACTGCAGCTTGAGCCAGTGTGTGAGTGGGATTTCGACACTCTTTCTAAGCATGTGAACATGTTCGTCAGTCGATTCTCGTCACGCATGGCGGTTGGCCATGGAAGCATTCCAGGATCTGAAGGAACCGTCGTATCTGCTGGATGCCATCTCGACTCGACAGAGCATCGTATGCCAGGCATGGAGGCAAGAAGCCAAGGAGGCGTCAGCAAAGCCTGCATCGAAGCATTGCAAAGTGCGAGAAATTGCATATTTCCTGCAGCCTTCACCAAGAGGCGCATGAAAAGCGCACCCAGACATGCCGGGAACTGATGAGCCGCTTGGCTTCCCCGCACAGACCTAAAAAGGAATCCTCATAAGTCGGACTCTACGAGAGAGAGAGGCAAAAAACTTCGAAGTTCGAGGCGTCTCTTCTTCTCTTCTCGGCCCTGGTCGACGTTGTCCGAGGTCGATTCGAAAGAGTCCAACCCGGTGCTGACGACAGGAGCGGCGTCTTCCACCTGGATCCAGGCCAGTTGAAGAGATGAATGCCGTACCTGCTTTGGACTCACCTGACCTGAAGGACAACAGACGGAACTTCGTCCAGAGAGGAAGGCCAGGTCTGGCCTTTGCAAATTCGCGGCTTAAGCGACTTGACCGAGGATCGGATCGAGTTGGGGAAGGTGCAAATGCGGCGTTGGGGTACCAGCCACACCATGCCTGGATCACGGCGACTTGCTTGTCTGAGAAAGGTTGACGGGCCCAGCAACTTGCCTTCGAGGTTACCGCAGTACGGGGTGCTGCACGCGCGCAGGGCGCGGACATCCCCAAGAACAGAGATGCCAAGGCAGTAAGATAATGTCAGGAGCCATGCCGGCATTCACTCTAGCCCAAGCCTAGCATAGCCCAGCGACCAGCCCAGCTAGCAGTAGAGTACAGCATTGAGCGGCTGCGGAGTGTGGTGTATTTCTTTGAACTGAAGGGCTGTTGACGGCTTTCCTGCCCGACCAGGCCGTCTCCACACCCAGCTCAAACCCGCCTTTCAAAGAAGACACATGGCAGCATTTTCCTTCAAGTTGGTTTTACTTCGGACCTTAGATTTCTCAGATGGTCATGCAGCATACAGGCCCCGCTCCCGGCCCAGTTCGATGACCCCGCGCTCCCCTCGCAGCTCGGACGAGTGCTTGAAGACACCAACATGCATGGGGTATCATGGGGTCGGGGCAAATCTCTGAGGCAAAGACGAAGGACGGAAGCAGACGGAGGAGGTGACAATCCGAGCCGAAGCCTTCCAGTGCAAAGTTTATCCCGCCTCGAATGTCCTGAGGCCGTTCGCAGTCTAGCTCGGACCAGGTGCCGTGGCTTTGCAAAGCTTTGCACGTGGCCTTGGCCATCCCAGAATGCCCCGATGCCGAGAGGACCCAGTCAGGGCCGTGGCGCCGTGCATCAGATCGAGCCAGCAAGGTGCTTCTCGCCACCGCACAATATGGGAATATCGGATCGAGTGGTCGAGTGGCCAGGAGATTCGTGCAAGCAAGACCGCGACTCCGTTGCGCGAGGCCCGAGGCTCCTGAGGCTTCTGGGCGGCCGAGGTGGTTTGCGTGTCCCGTAGTTTGGGAGGCACGGCGTGCCTTGGAAGCCTTGGCTTCCGCTGCACTGGCTGCGACACTACGTTGCTCTCGGAGCCAAGCCAACGGCCAAGCCAGTAGGCCAGTAGGCCGTAGCCGAATGTCGGGCATCGTCCCGAGATCGAGGAACTGACAACCTGCCTGCTTCGAAGGGTTCTCGCTGAGTCTGCCGGGGACCCTAGAGTCGTAGAGGAGCAGGCACAGGAAGGCGACATGCACGATCATCCGAGTGCGAGTCCATTGTTTACCCCGCGTAGTGCAGCAGATGTTGATCTTTATCGCTGTCCGATCGGGTTTTGTTGCCCAGCATGGCAAGTGTTCCCTCTGCATAACGGTAAACGTAGTATAAGTTGTATAAGGGTCTCTTGCGATCCTCTTCCACGTCGAATCGAAGAGCGCACGGCCGGAGTGCCTTGAGCCGTGGCAGGCCGAGCTGGAGCAGCTCGCAGAAGTCCTGAAAAATGCTCCAACGAACGGTGCTTCGCCTTCGCCGCCATCGCTCCCTGCTCGGAGCTGAGAGCTCGTTGGGGCTTCCGCCGGTCAGCCTCGACGGAAGCTATAAGTTCCAGGGTTCTCGTGCTTAGTTTCAGGTCGGCATTGGTCAAGCCCGGTTCAGTTTCGGTCATGCCGCGGTCAGTTTCGGTCCCGCTGTGCAGGAAACACTGCTAATTCCAGCCTAAAAGCCAGATACAGTAGTGCATGCACAAGCCACTAGATCCAGCTTACGAGCACCACATGTGAAGCGTTCCAGATTCCAGATCCCGCGCCACTCCATGCGCGAGCGGTGAAACTCGCGCCACGAAAACACAGCAACCTTCAAGCGGCCAGCGCAAATCACCCACGAGCTTAAACTTGCAAGGCGATTGGTCACATTCTGAAAACCGGCTCTTCTTTTGGCGATGGCAGCTGGTCTTGTTCTTCATCCTGCACCTCATTAGGCGACGGCGATGAATCATATCGAAAACCCGTCCTCAGGCGAAAGCCGTTGATCAAATGTCTTCAGCCCGCCCCCTCATTGCTGTTACGCGATGGCGGTTGATGACATTTTCTTAGGCCAGCTCCCTCCATAGGCGACGGTGGTTATTCTTCATTATTCGATGGTGGCTGGTCACATATGTAATACCTACCCCATCATCAGGCGATGGCGGTTCATCCCATTTTTTTATTCTGCCACGTGATCAGGCGATGGTGACTCGTCTTTTGTTGTGAATCACACTTGTGTGAGTAGGGACAAGCCGGCGTAAACGTCGATGCCGGAGTGATCTCGGCTCGACGTTGCCCGACCGTTTTAGCATCCTCTCTAGCCTCTTGCCGGCGCGATGGCTGGCCCCTCCGAGACGGCGGAGATGATGGCGGCCCTGGCGGTGCTGGAGAACGCGGTGGACTCCGATGTGGAGCTGCCGGCGTTCTTCCAGCACTGGTCGCGTCTCCAACGCCGCAAGCTGGCGGAGGCGCTTGGCGAGGCGGATGCGATGTGGGCGGCGGCGCGAGGAAGAGCGGCGCCCGCAGTGTCACTGGTCCACCGCCGGCCGGCGAAGGTTGCTGCACCCATCCCACCACCGCAGCAGCCGGCGGCTTCTTCGTCGTCGGCACCTTCACAGTGACACAGCCGGCGCCTGAGCCGGACACAGATGAAGCCCCCGGCGCATTCCCAAGGCGGAAGGAAAGGCGCCCCCGCCGGCGCTGTGGGTCTCCGACAGTGCGGCGGACG